>MU226945.1:1570752-1582097 GCA_018584345.1 Thuja plicata
CTAATTGGTTTCCTGCCAAGGAATTAAAATTCATTTAGACTAAAACAAATATTATTATCAATTCATCCTTGATGTCATGGGGGAGAGAATCTAAAATTGAATTGCAGAGTGTACATGAGGGTTCAAATAAAGCTTGACTACATTCCGCCCAATTAGTTGGATAAGGGACTGGCCTGTGTATCTCCTCAAAAAAGGTTTTTTACAGGTGTATAAGCATTGGAGTTCTTTCATTTCATCCTTGCAAAATATATTATCTCGTACCCAAAGCGTTTTCCTTGTACATAAATACAAATTCAATTACATAGCATTCATAAGCATTCATAATATTCAAACACTAAATAAGAATCAAATATTCTTATTCTGATTAGACTCAAGGAACATTTGCCATCCTAAGAAATCAAGAAAGTTTAAATTTGCTATAGAAAAACACCTTTTGTGTTTGGGGTGAGGGTTTACCCACCTAGGTTTAGTGAAGCCTAAAGTGCAGGGGAATTAGATTATTCTCGTTCGTTGGCCAAGGCTGATTAAGCAATCTAGGAGAATTGGCAAAAGCTCTTGGATTTCCAATCTGCGGTTTTGGGAACCAACAGGTACTCCCCAAAATGAAGCCACTTAATCCATGTATGTTGTCCCTGAACATAATTCCTCAAATACTCTTCCATCCACTTGTTTACAATCTTTGTTTGTCCATCTGTTTGAGAGCGATAACTAGTGTTTGGAATCAACAATATATACCTATCAATCAAAAAAGTTCTTGCCAAAATAAACTAATGAACTAGTTGTTGCTATCACTCACAATCTTGGAAGCCCATGTAGTCTGAAAGGCTCTCTAAAATACAAATCAACCACATATGGAGCCTTATACTCTAAAGATATAGCATAAAATGAGCATACTTAGTGAGTCTATTCAATAAGAAACTAAGAAAAATTGTTATGGTTTTCTTTGATGACATTGACCTATAACAAGACTTGGAAGGAACAATTGGAACACTGAGACATAGTTCTAGACATTTTGGAGCTGCAATCCTTATACACTAAGTTGTATCAAATTTTTTAAAGATGGAGAGAATTTTCTATAGAGGCCAAGTTGCATGGGCTGAAAAATTCGTTTTAATTTTCAGGGAAGGCCAACATTGGGGAGCACTTCCCTGCTACTCGCAAAGCCAACCACTGTAATTTCAAACTTGGGGCCAAAAAGCTTAAACAAGGGTGTTGTGCGCCCTAGTCTAGTATGACAAGGGCATTGGGCACCTAGTCTCAATGGTATAGGCCAGAACAAAGGTCGTTAGGGGATTCCATTCAGCTTCTACGAACGGTCCTGAAATTGAGCACAATCAAACAAGAACCAAGCATAACCACCAAAATGGACCCAAAGTGAGTTTGAAATTGTAAAGATATACAATTTACTACAGCACACAAACAAATATTTTGATCAATGTCTATAAAACTATGATAGTCTTTTAATGCCATAATCAAATGTAATCTTTGCTCCTACAATATCATGTAAGATATAATAGAAGACTTCACAATAGATTTTGTCTTTTAAGGCATCAATTTTCTTTCATATACCATATAAAAAATTATCAACACAATTGTATAATTCTGACAAGCAATATGTATATTAAGAAAAGGTCAAGAAAGAAATAGACTAAAAACATACCATCAGAATTGGAGAGAGATTTCTCAGTTTTAGAGTTAGTAGAAAGCCAATTATTCTGCACTGATATGATCTCTGAACCTGTTTTACATTCCGAATAGGCTTTTAGAAGATCCCTGCCAAGAGAATGAGAAACAATGAGCATGACAAAAAAGACAAAATGTTTGTAGAGATGTCCTAGAACAATGCTTGTCATTGATTCTTTTTGCTTTTTTTTGGGTCATTTGTATCAAATAAATGAGTTCTTGATAATAATACTATACTTTCCCTTCATATTAGATGTACATGTTTCCATCATCTATTTTCCATCCCAAACAAGTTTTGGCATTGAAGGCATTGAACTATCAATTTTTTCTTTGAATGAAAGTAGAGACATTAATGAATGACAAGATCTTGGTAATTTCATCGATGATGACTACCTACCATGATTACAGGGTCTCCATATATTCTGTTGTAGGTTTTTTATAAAGGTTGTTTAACGGCGCCTATAAGGTGTTTTTTCTTAACGTAAATATATTTATAGCAAATGAAAAATGAATGCAAATTTTATTTTGTATATTCACTAATATATGTCTTTTCTTTTCAGGTATGCAGCAAATAAAAGATTTTGAATTCACAACTGATATTTCTAGTATTAATACACAATGAGAATATGGAAGTATTACAAAACAAATGCTGATCGAAATACTTCTGAATTACTTGCTGATTGAATATGAGAAGACTTGCATTCGATGTTGTGTATGCTTTTCTTGTTCGATCATGAGAAGCCCATATATATATGTGGAGACATGTTGATGAATAGACATGTCTCCACGTGTGGAGACATGTCTCTCCATCAACATGTCTTCCAAGATAACTAAGCATAAACAATAACTCGTACCGATTCATGTCTAACCGATCGGTGATTGTGTTTACATCAAACCGATACTAATCGGTGATTGTATATTAACCGATATCATCGGTATCGATGCCAAATCAAACTGATACTAATCGGTGATTAAATAACAATGGAATCGATGAAGCATATTGATAATCAGATTTGATGTCATCGATCCTTTTAAAATAACAAACGAATGATTAGTTAATTATATTAATAATATGAGAATATATTAATATTAATTTTTTCTCAATTATGAACGTACGAATATATATCAATATGTATAATAATAATATCTATTATTATTATATATATTGGTATGTATATGTATGTGCATAATTTAGTCTATTCTCATAGTATTAATATAAGTGATAACTATTTTATCTGATCGAAGCTACAAACATCAACACTCCCTCTTAGCTAGGGAAGAAAAAATCCATCAAGCTGCAAATCACAATAAATCCATTAATTGTGAAAGAGAGGAGATATCACCTCACCGTGACATCAGGAGATATGGTATATGCAAGAATATCAAGTCACATGATATTCACCATAGCTCACAAATATCCACGGTATGTGCACTGACATCACGTCTCATGATGTTTACCATATGGATATTGAATCATGGCATGTCCGAGGATATTACATCACATAATATCCACCATAAAGATCTCTAAATTATCTATGGTTTGTTTAATGATATCAGCCTTATGATATCTACCATGATGTCTAAGAGATCCTAACAATCATGACATTTCCACGGATATCAAGTCACATGATATCCATCATGATGGAGAGATTGAATATTGCAAAGTTGTCACCTTACAACATCAATTTACAAGTGTACATTGTCGAAAAGTCGTCACCTTTCTTCAATGTACACAGGAGGGGCCCATTAAGTCATGGAGTCACACACATGATGAACAAAAAGAGTTTACACATTAAACATCTTTTATATATTAGTACAAATAGAAATACAATTTAGACTCAATCTCAAATTACATTATCAACCATACCAAGTTTATCTTGAAAGTGTTCAACTTTTGTCCTGGAGAGAGGCTTGGTGAGGATGTCTGCAATTTGATCACTAGTACTAATATACTTCAATTGAATCGCATTCCTTTCTACCATGTCTCTAACATAGTGATAAGGAATCTCAATGTGTTTAGACCTGCCGTGGAACACTGGATTCATAGAGAGCTTGATACAACTTTAATTGTCACAATGGATGACAGTGGGTTCCAAGGGCTGTCCAAACAATCCTACAAGAAGCTTTCTGAGCCACACAGCTTCCCTTGCGCTCATGGAGGCTGAAATGTATTCTGCTTCTGTGGAACTCTGCGCAAAAGATGATTGCTTTCTACAAATCCATGAAATCATCGCCGATCCCAAACTAAAACAACATCCAGATGTGCTCTTCCTATCAACTACACTTCCAGCCCAATCTGAATCTGTGTAACCATGAAGGTCAAGCTTTACTTGCTCATATTTAAGACCATATCCAATGGTTCCTCGAAGATACCTCAAGATGTGTTTTGCAGCAACAAGGTGTATCTCTTTCGGTTCACACATAAAATGGATGAGTGTATTCACAACATAACAAATATCAGGTCTGGTGTTGACCAAGTACATTAGGGATCCACTAATCTATATATAGAGTGTAGGATCTGCAAATTCTAAGTCAATAACAACTTCCTTTAGTTTATGCAAGTTTGTTTCCATAGGTGTGGACATTGGTCTACACTCCAACATTTCAAACCTCTTCAGAATATCAACTGTATATTTTCCTTGACTCGGAGTGATGTAATTTGCATGTTGCCAGACCTCTAAACCAAGAAAATAGTGAAGGATTCCCAAGTCTTTCATTTCAAACTCTGAGGCTAAATCCTTTTTGCATTGGGTGATTAAGTGATCCTTTCTTGTGATTAATAAATCATCAACATATAAAATAAGAATTACCATGTCACCATTTGTTACCTTGAAGTAAAGGTTGGGATCTGCATCATTCTTGGAGAAGCCTAATCCCAGGAGGTAGTGATCAACTCTTTCATACCAAGCTTAGGGAGCTTGTTTTAGACCATATAGTGCTTTCTTTAGTTTACAAACATGAGATTCAGCATTGTGAATAATGAACCCTTCTGGCTGCTCAACATAGACTTCTTCAAGAGTTCCATTCAGAAAAGTTGTCTTCACATCCATTTGATGAATTTTCCACCCTTTTGATGCGGCAATGGCTATAATGGTTCTGACGGATGTATATCGTGCAACGGGTGCAAAGGTTTCTTCGTAGTCAATGCCTTCTTTCTATGAGAATCCTCTAGCTACAAATATGGCTTTGTGTTTCTCAATACTGCCATCTGCTGCATGCTTTATTTTGAATAGCCATTTGGATGATACCACTGACTTGCCTTTAGGGTATAATGTCCCAGACATCATTCTTAATGATGGATTGGTACTCTTTTGTCATGGCATCTTTCCACACATGTTCTAAGGCTTCTTCAACATTTGTAGGTTTTGCATTTATGATCTCACTTATTAATGCCACATAGTTAGAAAATCTGTGAGGTCTTTTCCTCTCTTGAAAGGTTCCTTTTGAGGCTGCAAAGTTTTCGGCTTCCTGGGTTATCTTTCTGGCCCAAAGGGGTCTCTTTCGGTTTGTGTTGATAGGTTCTTCTAATGGAGCAATATGAGCATCATTTTCTACTTCAGAAAGAGTCTCCCTTTGAGCCTCAGGAGCAGGATCCTCTTCCATGTTTATAGGAGGATCTTGATTTTCAAACTCAAGGGAGCTTATAGATCTTTTGAAGGCAATGTCTTCTTCAAATGTTACATCTCTGCTAAGTTCAATGTATTTTTGACCAGGAATGTAGAATCTATAAGCTTTAGAGGTTTCACTATACCCCACAAATATTCCCTTCTTTCTGGAAGGTTCTAGTTTGGTCCTCTTTTCTTTAGACACATGAATGTATACAGGACAACCAAAGATTCTTAAGTGGTTGATGTCAATGGATGTAAAACAAAACCGAACTCTTCCTAACCCCCTCAAAACGATGGAATTTACCTAAGACTTGTGAGATTATCAACGAAACAAGGCCTTTAGAGGGGGCAAAATTTTTCAAGGGAGAGGAATTTTAATCCTCACTTCCCAAAATCTCCGCCAGGGGCTGAGACTGAAGGACAAAGAGACTAAACTTGCACAATTGAAGGAGATATCAAGGTGATTTCTCTCTTTTTTTCCCATCACCTATGGAAATATAAATGCATCAAGAATAATTTGAGACCAATTGAGGACTTGGCGGAATTCCTCTGGACCAAGGAAGTCCGCCCAAGATTTGTCCTCTACCTTCAAAATCTCCACCATGGAAAAATTGGCCAAAACTTGATATTTTTCATTCAAAAGCAAAATAATGATAATTTTCATCAATGAGAAATAGATTCAAACAAGGAGATTCGATCCGCTGAAATTTGGCAAAGAGCTGGAACAAAATAGGCGGTTTATGTGCCTAAAAAAGAACAAAATTGGATTTAATTACCTCAATGATCAAGGTTGGCCAGCATGATGAAAAATAAAGATTGATTTAAATGTTTTTATTGGCCTAAAAGGCCAAGTCGGCTCAAGGAATAGACCTGCCCTTTCAAGTTCCAAGTTGTCTATATAAAGGAGGCAATAGCAATTCATGACACAGTCATGGCAGGAGATTCCCCAATGGAGATGGTCCAAACCATGCAACACAAGTCAACACAGTGGAAATTAACAACACATGATCAATAAGAACTCAACAATGTACCAGAAACATGCAAAACCCCCCATTTGCATTATCACAGATTCAAAGATTTACATCTAATTGGTCTGCAATATGCAGCTTATACTTTCGGCATACATGCCTGATTACAACCAACAAATCAAAACTAAACCCTAGTGCTAACCTTCCAAAGGTTATTCTTCTGAGGTCTGCCCCTAGACAAAGATCAAAAGCCTCAATATATAGAGGCTTCGCAACCCATATGTCGGCCAGATCAATTACATTTTCCAAGATTAAGAAAACATAAAGTGTGGAAATATAGGTCAGGACCCAAATCGTGAGAACTCAATGCCAAGATGTAGAAATGACGCATGATCCAAGAGAGATGTCGGCCAAAGATCCAGGAACATCAAAATATGATCCATAAAGCTTTGTCGATTAGGAAAATGCTTCGTGAGATCGAAAAACTCCATCTAACCATTAGAACATGAAGAACACATAGAACTGACCATGAATCTTTAATATCGCCACAACGAAGTATCCAAATGAGGTGCGAACCCACACATAAGTAACATGATGTCCAGAACCAACCCTGAAGTTTGCAACAACAAATGAACCAAAACCAAGGAACGCCACTAAAAAAACACGGAAACAAGAAAATGGAACAAAACTGAAAGGTACTATTTTTGGGCGATGCAAGATTGCGAACGACCCACAGATGCTCCTGCATCAAACACCCGAAGTAAGAAGAAGATGTTCCATAAGAGGAACTTATGAACATCTTAAAGGATTCAAGACATAAATCACATGTTCATTCTTAAGCCAAATATCCTCTTTATCTGCAATTGTCCTTCTCTGCACTTTTGCTCTTCCTTCGACCAGATCCATCAGATTACTCCGCTTTGTACTTTCTCTGTCATACCTCACATCAACATCAGGTGCTCAAGAACTCTTACCACCACTTCCTCTCTTGCACACCTTATTTACCTCTGCTACAAGACTTCATCTGATCAACAACCAAAGTATTTTGCTGCTTGGCTTTACCCTCACTTTTATCTGATACCAATCGGTTCCTAGATCTACCTTCATGCTCATTCTTCAGATCCATATCAACCTCTGTATTTTTCTTTTCTAAACAATAACTCTTCACAATGCTCAAATTCCTTGCACTTTTCCCCTCTGCCTCCTTCAAGGGAACCAAAGTAAACTTTTGCCCATCCTTCTCTATTGTGACCAAGTTACTTCTGCAATCATGGATAGTTTCCCTATCATATTGCCAAGGTTTGCCCAATAGAATATGACAAGCACTCATAGATACCACATCACATAATACCTCGTCTCTGTAAGGCCCAATGTTGAAGTTTACCAAACATTGTTCGTGAAACTTCCACCATGTGATCATCCTAAAACCAACTTATCTTATAAGGACAAGGATGTTTAAGCCTTTTCAACCCAAGCTCCTGCACCATCTCTTCTGATACCAAATTATCGGTACTTCCACCATCTACAATAACCTTACAACATTTACCTCTTGATTTACATCTAGTCCTAAACAAATTCCTCCTTTGTACAGGTTTAGCTTCCTTCTTACTCAACATGACTTTCCTAAGCATAAGAGATTCTCCCATCTCAAGTTCTGCCATACTCTCCACAAGTGCATCAGTAGTTTTCTCCTCATGTGCCACAAGATTTTGTCTACCCAAGCTTTTACTAGATCCTTCGGAACATTGCAAAGCTCTATGTCCTATGCCACCACATTTGAGAAAACTGCCTTAGAATTCCTTTCTATCACTTCCTCTTCTAGGTGCTCTCTGATCAGGTTCCTCTTCAATGGTCTGCTTCTCCTTGTCACTGTTATTCACTTGCTTCTCCTTTCCTATAAGGTTACTATGTCTCCTCTTCAACTTATCTTTTGCCTTCAATGCATACTGATAAGCATCCTAGAGTTCATTCTTCTCGGCGGGATCTCTCTCAATCCTCAGGTATAACTGCCTCAACTCGGCGATCTATTATGCACACTCACAGTTTGCCTCCTTTCTGCGATCGGTTCACCAATGGGATACCTCAACAACTCATATAAACAACAGATCTCTTCCTAACCACCTTGAGCAAGTCCTCAATTAGTGCGAACCAGATCTACTCTTTGCCACCCCACGACCAACATACCTAGGGCTTCGCAAGCTTAGGAACCACGATCTGCCTCAACAAAATCGAAAACTCGCTCTGATACCATCTAATGCAATCATGGCAGGAGATTCCCCAATGGAGATGGTCCAAACCATGCAGCATGAGTCAACACAACGTAAATCAACAACACAAGATCAATAAGAACTCAACAGTGTACCGGAAACAAGCAAAACCCCACATTTGCATTATCACAGATTCAAAGACTTAAATCTGATTGGCCTGCAATATGCAGCTTACATACTTTCGGCATACATGCCTGATTACAACAGAAAAATCAGAATTAAACCCTAGTGCTAACCTTCAAAAGGTTATTCTCTAGAGGTTTGTCCCTAAACAAAGATCAAACGCCTCAATATATAGAGCCTTTGCAACCCATATATCGGCTAGATCAATTACATTTCCAAGATTAAGAAAACGTAACGTGTAGAAATATAGGTCAAGACCTGTTGTGAGGTTTTCACACCATCACCCCATCACGGATGGGGACCCCCCTTTTTTACCTTGTTGCTGTAGCATTTGGTTTGTTGGGCAGATTTGGATGAGTTCGTTGGGTCAAGTCTGGGTTGTTAAAGAGTCGAGATGCCAAGATTTGGATGGAGTTAGTCATGGTTTGGTAAGACGGTTTTGAGAGGATCAAGGAAAACTAAGCATGGCTTCGAATTTCAGGAGTTCAGTCCCAAATTGCCTCTCATTGCCACCCCCTCAAATCCAACTTTCAAAGTTTAGTACGATGAGGTACTTGCAAATCTGAGTGAAACAATATGGAATGGGTAGATTCAATGGTTTCAGACTCAGAATATTTTTGATGAGATGACTGAGATTTCCCATCAGGTGTCGGAATCCGACCCTCTTTGGGAAATAATTCTCAAACCAAGTGAAATTCTACCTTTCCATTTTAAACCAAGTCTTTGGGTGTCAACCTAGAATTGTGGAGGACTTAGAAAAATTTCGAGGGAATATGCCTTAGCGAGCGGGAGTTTGAGTGGACCTGTTGTGAGGTTTTCACACCATCACCCCATCACGGATGGGGACCCCTCTTTTTTACCTTGTTGTAGCATTTGGTTTGTTGGGCAGATTTGGATGAGTTCGTTGGGTCAAGTCTGGGTTGTTAAAGAGTCGAGATGCTAAGATTTGGATGGAGTTAGTCACGGTTTGGTAAGACGGTTTTGGGAGGATCAAGGAAAACTAAGCATGGCTTCGAATTTCAAAAGTTCAGTCCCAAACTGCCTCTCATTGCCACCCCCTCAAATCCAACTTTCAAAGTTTAGTACAATGAGGTACTTGCAGATCTGAGTGAAACAATATTGAATGGGCAGATTCAATGGTTTCAGACTCAGAATATTTTTGATGAGATGACTGAGATTTCCCATCAGGTGTTGGAATCCAACCCTCTTTGGGAAATAATTCTCAAACCAAGTGAAATTCCGCCTTTCCCTTTTAAACCAAGTCTTTGGGTGTCAACCTAGAATTGTGGAGGACTTAGCAAAATTTCGAGGGAATATGCCTTAGCGAGCGGGAGTTTGAGTGGAAATGATCAAGTTTTGAAAAATTCCCAAAATGATGGGGAATCCAATCGTCTTTGGGAATTAATTTCCCATCAACCTAGAATTTCTGACATAAGATCTTGGTAAGAGAATTGTAACATGATCGAAATTGGATAAGGGTGTTTGATGTTGGACTAAAATCTGATTGAAAAGTTGAGAGGTGAAGTTTGAAAGTTTTGTTCGATAGTATTTCCCAAGAGGAGGCGGAATCCGCCCTCTCCTAGGAATTGTTTTCCCAAGTCTCTGACATTTCCGCCCTCTCTAAACAGCAAGATCATAGACATCAAGCGGAATTACTAAGGACTTAGCAAAATCTAAGAAGAAATGGCTAGAGTTTTTATAGAAAACGATCAAGTTTTGAGAAATTCCGAAAATGATGGAGAATCTGATCCTCTTTGGGAATTAATTTCCCATCAATCTTCTTTTACCGCCTTTTAACCTGCCAAATTCGCATAAGCAAAACACAATTTCCATTAAAGGAATTGATCGAGCAGGGTGCAGATTTGATTAACGTTTCCATGAGGGGGGTGCGAATTTGATTTGGTGTATGAAGACGTGATTCCGCTCTCTCTTGGGAATTTTATTCCCATGGACCTGCAATTTCCACCTCAAGGTTTGGGTAGCAAAGTCGGCCTTAATGGATGGTTCAAAATTCAATAAAACAAATGTCTCTTCCTTATAGCAGGCTGGCCTTTGTAGAGGCCATATGAATTAAATTTAATTAAATTTTCAATAGCTAAGAAAGCTAAGGTCGGCCTTCCCAATTGGTGTGCCTCTTCATATCCCAAATCGCATATAAATGAGGGTTAACTCATTTCATTTTGGCATCACTTCAAAGCCAAATCAAGCTCTGCTATTAGCAGCGAACAGTCTCCAGGCAAGCAGCGAATTAATCTCATATAAGAAGCGACTTAGTCTCATCTAGGCAGCGAATTTCATTCAATCTGGGCAGCGGGTAAAGACCATTTAATCAGCAACAATTCTTGGCCAAAAAGAAGCAGATTTCTAGATATAATACTGAGCGTGGAAGGTAAAATTTCTCAGATCTGGAGTTGTACATGATGAAACTTTCAATTTCCAGATTTGTTTTTTAGCATAGTTGTATTTCATTCCCAGATCATTCGATTTCCTCATAATGACTGATACAAAATAGAAAAATCAGGATGTAGTCATAAAATTGATGATATTAATGGCAATTAAAAAATCTGATAGGTGTTAATGTTTGTAGCTTCAGTCGTATGATCATTAGAATATATATAATACATGTTGATTAATAATAATATATTATATATGTTATATTATTATTAATCATATGAAATTTAATATTCAATATTAAA
>MU226945.1:1584372-1618334 GCA_018584345.1 Thuja plicata
GCTTACATCATATGATTGATGTTATCAAGTGTCATATAAGTGTTGACATTGGTTTGATTTATCCTCCCTAGCTAAGAGGGAGTGTTGATGTTTTGTATAGCTATGGTGAGGGTCATAAGTGTTGACACAGGAGACCACTACACATTCCGTTTGATCATCCTCCCTAGCTAAGAGAGAGTGTTAATGTTTGTAGCTTCAGTCGTATGATCATTAGAATATATATAATACATGTTGATTAATAATAATATATTATATATGTTATATTATTATTAATCATATGAAATTTAATATTCAATATTATATTATTCTTAATTAATAATTGATTGATGAAACATTATAAGATTGATTAAATTATGATTAATAGGAAGAGGCATGTCCTTTCTTATAAATAATAAATGAAAGAGAGATTGTTGCATTTGGAAAACACATACAAAATAAAGTGCTATTACATTTGCAGCTATCCTAAAACTTAACAATAGGAACCTTCATTTAAATTAAATCAGTCCAGAGCCTAATAAAGGAAGTAAATTAACTTAGTTGCAACTGGTTTAATAGACTCCATTGTAAATTCAAGTTTTCTTTTGAAAAAATTTCGAAATGTCATGAGATGGAAATCGCAAGTTCAATTGATTAACTAATGCATTGGTAGGGAATGGTCCGAAATTATAATAAGTCTAGCTTGCTAATCAAGTCCAAATCTAAAGGGATAAGTTTATTATTCGAAATTAAAACTTCAAAATGAATTGTGAATTTTGGTGGCAGGAGGCATGCCAAGCACCAAGGTGGAGAATTCAAGGAAAGATAGACAAATCCAAGTGAAGAGCGACACTGAAGATATGATGCCAAAGTCCAAATTCACCACCAAGCATAAGAAAATTGGAGATTCTAGCTTGGGGTCCGTTGACATGATCCAAGTGAGACAAAGGATGACAAGAGAATCAAATTCGAAGATGGCCAAGATGATAGTGAAGAGTGGGATAATCGATGCCGCCTTCCCCCCTACTATGCAGTGCACTGAGTTGGTCCTTGAGTGTGCAAAGAACTATAATGCTCAAAAGAAAGTGATTGAATGCGGGAAGGAAAAGAAGCCTATAACTATGCTATCAGCAAGGGCTATCGAGATGGCATTCAACATACCATTTCACGAAGGGGAGTCCTTCATCACCAAGGAACAAGCCTTGAAGCATTATGAGGATCAGGTGGATGTGTGTGTAAAGAGGATGAATGATGAATGGATAGCTGAGACTAGGGGGCATTACTCCAGGATTTTGAGGTTAACAAAGTTAACCAAGTCTGACTTCAAGCAAGATATCAGTAATCTCATTGTGATGCTGAACAAGGTGATGGGGGAGCCATAGGGGGCACTTTTAAAACGTGAATGTACTACTTCATTGACAAGATCTTATCGGGGGAAGTGATGTTTGCATGGGCGAAAATTATAAGTGACAACATTGATCATCAGTTAAGAACAATAAAGGACACGAAGGCGTTTTATATGACATCCTACCTTGTCTACATGCTGGCTAGATTGTTCAAATTCCCAGGATTAAAGGCTTTGGGAAAATGTGGAATTGAGAAGGGAGACTACTTGGTACACGCATGCTATCCACAACTACACCTCCACAATCACAAAGATTTCAAAATTTTCAACGATGTATTCACCATGAAGATTGTGAGGCAGTTACAAGGGGCTCAACAGGTGAGGCTTTCAGAAGAGGTGAAGAAGCTAGTTGATTGGGGAGTATGGATCATGGTACATCCAAAATAGCAAGTTCACATACATTCGCATACTTGGGAATACAGTTTGTCCAAGGAGGCTGCCAAGGTATCCAACGAACAGGATAGTCATCATGGAGGTAGCAAGACAACTTCTCTCCTATGATAGAATTCTAAAGGATCAACACAAACGAGGAGTAAAGTTTGACTTCAACTTGGGAAGTGAAACTTGTCCATCACAGGTGGCGGCTGAGGCAGCAGATGCAGAATTGGAGTACTACAAGCTAGGATTCTATGAGTCAAGGCCAAATTTCGACCCCAAAGGGGGGATCAAGAGGGCTTATGGAAATCGATATCTTCACATCCCACATTTAGAGGACTACTGGGACGATGCAAGTGATGACTTAGAAGTCAGAACGAGGGCATTATCAAGGTTGACAGTAGATGAGATCAGAATGTACTTCAATACCACTACAAACCATGAGCTAGAGCCGATTGATTGGAAAGATTAGCCTTGATACTTTGATGATTATGATTTACCTCTAAACTCAAGAATGGGTGGATCAAAAGATAACAAAATTAGTAAGAAGAAACGTACCTTTAACATATGATAAAATGAAGGAGGTTGAAGAAATTGAAGAAGAGGACCCTTCGGAGCAGCTTCAAGCATCAAGCGGGCAGCAAGGTGAAGTTAGCAAGAGAAAAACTATCGCAAAAGACCCGCCAAGCAGGAACTCGAAGGAGAAAGGGATCAGGGTTGAAGAGCCGCAAGCAAAGAGACAGAAACAAACAACTCCTCCATCCAAGGAAAGTGCAACTTCGAAGTAGGGAAGAACTATGCCACCCAAGGATAAGGAGGTACATCAAGAAATCTCTTTTGATTCAAAGGATAGCATTAGTCACAGCTCCTTAGGATATTCACCATTCAGTGCCTCTGAAGTAGAAGGAATGCTTTCCCCCAACGAATGGTAATGATGATGAGATGGTTGATATCGAGGATCCTCCTAGGGATGATCAAATCTCACCTCCTAACACAGGTCCTAGTGAATATGTTGTAGTTCTCCCAGTTGAGAGTCAAAGAAGAGAAGAGCTTAATCCATAGTTAGGAGAATGCACAGCACCTGATTGGTTATGGGCTATGATGCAGGGAGAGAAAAACATTGTTGAGGCAGGACCAGTTACATTGAAGATCTTATACAACAGGAAGAGAAGGAGAGTGAGCCACCAGGAAGAGTGGCTAAGGTGATAAGAGATGATTCCGGGACTCGTAAAGTCCAAATTGGTATCCCTAGAGTGAACAAAACAAAAGACAACATTCAAATCTAGGACTATGAGGTGGTTGAGCATGAGTTGATAACCACTACGAAAGAGATAGAGTATGAGGAGGCTCAAGATGCTCTCAGAGCCATGCAGAGAAGAATGGACAAGGAAATCGAGGAGAACAGGTACAAGGAGGAAAACCAGAGGTTGATAGCATTTTGCAGGAATGCCTATAAACAATCCAACAAATTGATCATGCAATTACACCACCACTTGCCCTTGAGAAAGGAGATGTTGATAGTATAGAGAGTGCAAGGATTACACTTCAGGAGACTCGATCTTGGGTAGACAGAGTTGTGCAGGAAGGGTTAACATTCCTCCCAGGATTTGTGGAACAGTTTTAGGCACTCATGACACTTAGGGCCAGATTTCATGCTTTCATCAATCTTTGGAATGAGTTTCTACCCATCAAGGATAAAACTATACCCCAGCTACAGACTATGGTAGATACCCCTGAGCGATTATTGATGAAGAGCAAGGTGATCAAGGCAGGAGAAAGAGACAACATAGACGCATGGTACTTTGCTCTAGCTCATAGGCTGGAAAAGATAAGGAATGGTACTGCCCATCTTGGCATTTCTGTTCACAACATAATTACGAACACTTTGAGTGCAGTTGCAGTTGCCTTCAATTTTGAAGAGCTAAGTGAAGAAAATATGAACTTGGAAATCCTAGGTGAAAGATTGAGATCTTTCAGCGGTGGAGAAAGTGGTATCATCAGAAGTGAGATCTTGGAAGGCCTCTCATCTCTTAGACTTCTCATGACTTCAGTAGGGAATAATACAGTTGAATGGGAGAAAACGATTGTGGCAACCCGAGTTGAGATGGACTTAGCAGAGAGAAAGATTCGACATACACCTATACCTCCAATGAATGAAGCCAACAACATGGTTTCCAAGTTCATCGAATTGGCAAAAAAGGAAAGAGATAAAGGAAATATTATCTTGGATAATAATTTAATGTAAGCCTATGTGGCGAATTATTTTCTCATTGGTTAGTTGTCTAGGTGCTTAATTCTGATTGGCCCAAATTTGTGGCGCCCTCTAATTGGTTGCTACTCTTATGTAATTTTGCTATTGGTCTATTTTTGGGATGCTTGAATCTCATTGGTCGATGGGGTGGCAACCCTAATTAGGGTTTGTACGATTCAATCTGGGCCATTGATTCTAATTTAATCATGGTCCTCCATTGTATTCGAGCTCCCTATATAAGGATTGCTCATCTCATTTGTAAAGGTATGTTGGAGAATTGTTGCAAGAATAATGCCAAATTTGTTCTACTTGTCATTGTTGTGTTTTGCATGGTGATTAGTTTTAAACAAGTTTGAATTATTGCATCGTTATCTTCATCTTCACTTAAAATGGATTTCATTTCAAGTTGTCTTCATTTCAAGTTGTTAAGTTTAGAATAGAATAAATTTTGCTTCAAGTAGTTTAGATGAGTGAAAGTAATTGTGGATGTTCACTTGCTTGACTCGAACAAATCTGGGCCACTAGCCTCTTGTTGATTGTAAAAGTGTGACGTGTGTGGTAAGCTGATCATTAAAAGCACTTAACTTCCATTGATATCTAAGCTTTAGTTTGCACCCATTTGGTGGGATTGAAGAAGAAATATTGATTTGAAAATCAAATAAGTATGCCTTAGAAGCTTGCACTAGGTGGGTGGAAGTCGCTGATAAAGCTGCATCTAGTTGAGTCCAAGTTCATCCGTAATTCCTTCCATTCATAGTTAGAAGTAGAAGTATTAGAAGTTAAGTTTAAGTTGAAGTGAAAAGTAGGAAAATCAAAATATATTTTCATTGCACATTGTGAAGCCAAAGCTTTAGAAGTGCAAACGATTGGCAAGTCTTGAGAAACAATGTAGGTCCTCTTAGTGATTCCAACAAATCATGTCATTTCAACTGAGCGATTGTCCGCGATAAAGGGAACCTTGAAGTCATTTCATGATCTTACTTTGCAAGCTTAGCATGAGAGATGACCTTATATCAAGAGAGGATTGAATATTTGGTGTTTCACTCTAAAGCATTGGGTGTTTGATTCTGCATGTTGTAGTGGAACAAAACTCACATCAACAGGACCCAAATCGTATGATCTCAATGCCAAGATGTAGAAATGATGCACAGTCCAGGAAAGATGTCGGCTAAAGATCCAGGAACATCGTGATATGAGCCACAAAACTTCGCCGATTGGGAAAATGCTTCTCGAGATCGGAAAACTCCATCTGATCGTTAGAACATGAAGAACACACAAAACTGACCATGAACCTTTAATATCTCCACGGCGAAGTATCCAAATGGGTGCAAACTCAAATATAAGTAACACATGATGCCCAGAACCAACCCTGACGTTCGCAACAGCAAATGATCCAAAACCAAGGAATGCCACTAAAAAAAACAGAAAAACAAGAAAACAGGACAAAACTGAAAGGAAATATTTTTGGGTGATGCAAGATTGCCAACAACCCAAGGATGCTCCTGCATCAATTCATTTGAAACATCAATCAAAACAAATTCAGCTCTACTTAAGACATTGATTTGTCCTCATAAGGCAGCAAATTATCTCTTGTAAAGAGCAGTGAAATACCCTTCCTTATAAGGCAGCGAACTATTTCCCAATTACCAGTGAATTATCAAGTTTGAGGCAGCAAATAGTCTTGTAGAATCAATGATTTCCTAAGCATGAGATATTAAAGCAGCAATTTTGAACTCGCAGATTCATCTTCAAAATCAGAGACAAAAAGGGTAAAGAAAATGAAATTTGGGCATGCCAAACAATGAAAAAATTATTTATTTTCCAGATTTTAAGTGAATCCATTTCAAGTTGCAAGACTAAGATCATTTTATCAAAATCAAACTTGGGATTTGCAAGAAGAAAGAGAAATTTGGTCTTAAACTTGAAAGAATCCATGATCAAATCCATTTTGCCTCCTTGTCTTGATGTTCATGCAATTTTATGAAAGCATTCATATTTCTTTCATTCCATTATTTTATGAACTTAATGCATTTTTTTCTCCTTTGTTTTGCAAGGCAAATATGGAGCAAGGAGATGATGGCAAGGCCAAGTTCGAAACTTCAAACAAGGAGATGGCTCGAGGACTTCAAATGAGGTCCAATATCAGATTATCAAAGTGCAAATTCGAAGATCAAGATCAAGATCAAGATGGAGTCCAAGAAAATCAGAGTCTACAAGTGGAAGAAAATTATCATTTCTGGAAATCCAAGTTCACTTCGAAAAGATCCAAGTGCATGAAGACTTCATCACTTCAAGAAGTTCAAGTTTCAAGTTTACAAGTACAAGCAAGTTCAAATCATGGCAATGAGAAAATTTTCAAGAACAAGAATAGAGAAAATTCGAGAAGATGAAGCAATTTGGGAATATGCCATCACAATCGAAGGCTTGATAATGTTGAGTATTGTTGTGACCGTATTCACACCTCGTCCATCTAGGATGGGACCCCCCCTTTTCTTCTCCTTTGGTTTGGCCCCTTTTGGCTTTGTGGTCTCTGTAGTTCTACTGTCAATCTTAAGGTTTCCCTTCGTTGCAAGTGAGAAATGCTGACATTTTACTAAGTCGTTCCCCTATCCCTAACGTTCTGAATTTGGATGATCCCTTAATTTGAAGTGCAATAAGAGAAAATTCTTTAGAATCCCATACAATTCCCCATGGCATCTGAATGGAAGAAAATGACTGAACAATCAAAGAAATTGGTTAAAACATTGAGATAAGAGGAGGTGGTGACATATGAATCTTAGTTGCATAAAGGTGATCAAAGCATTTAGTTGAAAGGTACCAAAACAAGTGCAGAGAAAGTATGAATACATTGCAAAGAATGAAATTTAAACTCAATAGCCAAAGGCCTAAACTTTCATCCTGGACTAAGATTACGAAGAAGAAGGAAGCATTGAACGAAGCAATGAAAATAAAGTTAGTCAGTAAGAAAATGATGTTGCCCTCAGTAATTAGGGTGCAATTAGGAAGCACATTGTTTCGTGACTTAGCAAGAGAAAATAGGTACCTTAAGGTTAGATGACACGTTTGATAATGATGGACCTATTTACTTCAAGGTCATCAACCTACCCACATTCATTAGTCCACACCCAACGAATTCTACTCAACAAGAAACAAGTTCAAAGTTTACAATCTCTCACACCCCAACGCATATTCATGACAATGAGGAAATGTTTGACGAGAGAGAAGTCCACCCAGAGGATCATGAATCGCAGGATGGGAAGGCAATTTACGGGGATGAAGGAAGCCTAACGTACCCAGTGCAATTACTGTGCTCCGCTATCAAACTCGACATCCATCACAACAGTATGATATCGACATTCATCACATGATGGGAGCGCAAATTTCTCCCATGACTTCCATTACCAACGTAGGAAAATATAATCCATGGTCAACAGCGAACATGTGCAACGATGGAAGGAGGTCCCAAAGAGATCGAGCACATTTTTTGAGCATGTGGGGAAAAACGTTCAAAGTTTAAATCCATGAAGCTGTTGGATGTTCCACTCCAAACACTAAGTCTGCCGATGACTACCCTAGTACGCTCCCAGTTTGAAACACAAGGTGAGCAGATATTTGAACGGAGTGTTCGAAGATGTCAAGAATTTGCACGGTACACCCAGCCGGACAAAATGTAGAGGAAGTTGGGATCCTTCGATTAAGAGAAATAGCAGTGGGAAGCCATATATGTGGCCTTGACAATCCCGCTCCATAATCCCAAGCACATCACCAGATTCACGCTTCTGTGACACCAGGGGATGGTTCCAATACATGGATTCCCCATTCTCGAAAGGAAATGAAGAAAAGAAAATCGAGACCACGTCGTATGGTGAGAGGCACTCCAAGTACGTATCCTTCGCGCATAGGAACATTCTGTTTAAGCTTTGAGGTCAGCCTGGAAGGAGCATCATCCTCAATGGATGCCAATATGCACTATTAGTGTGAAGTCTGCACATCAAAGGAAGAAAAGCCTTTGTACGCATCCAGCAAGGAAAGCTCCTAGAATGAATGGCTCGGTTTCGCAGCTTGCATGCGCCCAACACCAATCAACACGAGTGAACTATGAAGCACCAAGATGCTATAATATGCACCCAACATTTCACCCGTGGAAGCCACATGATGAAACAAAAAAACCTTTATGCGTACGTTGGCGCAAGGCAAAGCAGTGTCGAGGAAGGCAAATTTTGGAAAGTTTCACCTGTAGCAAATCCTTCACAAACCAAAATTGCGCCCGCGAGAATGGTGGAGCGCGTTTCAACACCAGTGAAAGATAGTCAACGAAGCAACAAAATCCTTCACCAATGCAAAATCCCGCTCCGACATATTACGGAGCGTGGTTTTGTTAAAGTTGTGGACTGAGGGAAAATCCCCCACAAGAGGAAAAATCCTTTACTACTCTCAAACCCCGCCTCCAGGAATGTTGGAGCGCATTCCAATGGAAGTGGACGAAGTATTCCAAAACAACCAAAATCTGCCATACGCTGCAATCCCCGCCAAGCAAAAAATCCCCTACCACTCCAAAATGCCGCCCGTGAATGCTGGAGCGCATTTCAACGGAGTTGGGGAATGGTCAATGCAATGAAAAAATCCATGATGGAGGTGAAAATGCGCTCAAGAGCATTGTGGGGTGAAGTTCCTTCCAAGTCAGGGAATTTTCCAAAGTGAAAGAATCCAGCACAACCAACATATTACAGTCGAGCGCGAATTCCACAAAGTCATAGAAACATGGAAGAAGTTTCAAAGAAACTAATCCATGAGGACTCCCCAATTGCACTCAACGTAATGGAGAAATTATGTCGAAAAGAAATCCACGATGTGCTTGACCGCGAATAGACAAAAAATTCCAAAATCTCAAAACCGCAGACAAATTGGAAAATTTTGAAAAGTCCGGAATCATGCAAATTCCTCGAAATAGGAAATTGACGAATCTCGAAAAAAATCCAAAATCTTGGAAATTTTATCGTAAAAGTTGAAAAATCCAAAATTTTGGAAAATTCCGGAAAATGGTAAAACTTGAAAACTTGGATAAGATTGGAAAATTTCTCGAAATCCTGAACTCATGGAAAAATCCAAAAATAAGAAATTTGGAAAATGTAGATAAAAATTGAAAAATTGAAAAATTCTTGGAAGTATTGGAAATAGCCGGAAATTTGAAAAAACTTCAGAAAATCCAAAATTTTGAAAAAAAGGTAAAAATTTCCAAAATCGTGAGAAAACTCAAAATTCTGAGAGATCATAAAAGGAGTTTTTTGGATTTAAATGCAATATTACTTAAATATTGAATTCTTATTTAATATTTAATTAATATACTTTTGAAAAACAAAAAATAAAGATGAGGAATTTAAGATTAATTAAATATTAGTTTTAGCTATATTTAATTAATAATTTTAAAAAGCGATAAGATAATAAAAAAAATTGGAAGATAAAAGGGAGATTAAATCGCTTTTTTCTTTAAATTTTGGTGGAAAATAAATATTGAGATTTATTTCTCAATATTTAAAATCAGAAAATCAAAAGGTTGGATAAAGTTGGGAAAACTTCCTCATGAAGTAAAAGTGCTTGAATTGGCAAGTTTTTTCAAAAATAGAGAAAAGTAGAGACAAGTGGCGTTTATGGGAAAGAATCTTTGCCTAAGTTGGCAGCTTCCTAAATTTAGCTCCCGGTTTTTAAAGCAGTTTTTCAGGGTTTTAGTCTATATATGAAGACTCTCATTTTGTCATCACACGAAGTTCGAGAAAACGGGTTGATGAGAGATTTTGAGGAATCAAGAAGATTCGAGTGAAGCTTTTCTCGAAAATTGAGCAAGATTCTTGAGGAGCGATAAAATTTCCAAGCAGGAGGAAATTCACTATTTTCGAAAGGCATGAAGAATTCAAAATTAAAGTTTCAGAGGAATTTTTCAGAATGGTAGAGCCTAGAAGAACGAGCTTGTCAAGGAAGCAGCTGATAAAGAATGAACAAAGGAGTTTCTTTCCAAAATCCAAGATTGTTTCAAAGTGGGCAGAGATTGGAGACACTAGCCTCGGAGGCCTGGACATGATAGAGTTTCACAGAAGGATGTTTGGATATAAAGATCATCAACCGACCAATTTGGCCACCCGAACTGTAATAGTGGAATCATGGCTGCAGCTGGATTTCTTCGAGCCTTCAGCATTTTGAGCTAATTGTGGAATGCGCCAAGCACTTCAATTCAGAAGACAGGACAATTAAAGATTTTGATGGAAACGTCATTGCAGACCTTTCTCCACCAGCGATCGCTGAAGCATTTGGGATCCCTTCTTCCAGGAAGTTGGTGGTAAAGACAAAGGAGCAACCTCACAGAGTTTTCATTGCAGGAGTTCAATACAGTGAAAATGTCATAAATGACAAGTGGTTGAGAAAGAACATATCCCATCACTCCAAATTGCCTAAGGAGTTGGTATGGCTGGATTTTCATAGGGAATACAGCGACTTGATCATGATGTTGAGCAGAATCTTTGGCATGCCGCACTCCTATCTATTCGAGTCATGGATGTGGTACTTTGTCGAGCAGGTAGTTGAAGAGCACAATCACATGGACTGGGCTGGAATGATCAATGACAACCTCAATGAACAGTTGGCGAACCTGGAGCAATCACAAAAGTTTTATATGAGCTCCTATGTCATATACATGTTGGCACGGAACACGAGGTATGAGGGATTGCGGTGTAAGGGAGCAATCAGAAGTGGCGCTTCACGGTTGAAAGTCCATAAGTGTTACCCTCAGTTGCATTTGTAGGCCACAGATGATTATGTCCAGGTCAATGATGCCTTTGTAATGCGAATTGTGATGACTTTGCAGAAAAGGTTGCACATGAGACTATCTAACGAAGCAATGAAGCTGGTGGAGGAATACGGAGCCTGGTTTATTCAGTTTCCCACTTTCTCCTATATCAGAGTGCAAGGATTTTCAGCACAACCGTACAAGCTCCCAAGATATCCTACCGACAATATGGTTCTGTTGGAACTCACTCGACACTGACAGTGTATGACAAGATTCAGAAAGGGAAGAGGAAGTTGGGATTGGAATTCCCAATTTCCATATGAGAAGGTAAAACTGAAGAATGCCCATGTCTAAAGGCGACTGAAAGATCCCAGGACGAGTTGCTTTTCTTCCATCTGTCATTCTACTTAGGAAGGCCAGATTTTGATCCCTGTAATAAAATCAAGTCGATGGCAGGTACAAGGTATCAGCACAGGACACACCTTTAAGATTTTTGGGCCAATGCTGCAGACGAAAATGAGATAAGGAAAAGGTTGCGCTCCATATTGCCCCTGAGCATCATCAGAGCTTGCAAACTCTTTCACGTACCTGATCAAATGGAAGAAGATTCAAATGTGCTTCAGAAAGGGTATAATCCACAAAAAGAGAGGGTTACTCATCCATATGACTGGCAGAGAAAGGAGATTTCAGATCTGATGCCTTGGCAAAACTAGTCCTTAACTTCACAAGATGGTGGATTGAGCGACAACTTGATAGGATGAGTGTACCTAAAGCGGAATGGACATACAAGTTGTTGGGACATCAACCACTGCGGGGATGAAAGACCAAAGAAAACTTCAAGAGAAAGGGTTGAAGAAGGAGAAATTTTGTCAGGGAGTGCAGAGCACAGAAGAGAAAAGAGTATTGCTCAAGAAACACATACAAAGAGGAGGTTGGATCTTCATGTTGATGAGCCACAGCAGAAGAGGCCAAGATCCGAGGATGTGCCATCCTCACCTAGTCGGACTCCAAGTGTGCAGTAGATAGGCACTTTCATCAGGCAAGAGGTAGAAACAAGCAGAAGGGAAAGAATAGAGCAAGGAGAGCAGCCCATGACTAGGTCGGTGCAAGATAGATTGAGTAAGGGAAGAGGGTCCATCTTTTGTTCCTCCACCAGTTATTCCAACTGAGGCAGTAGAGAGTATAGATAGAACCAGGAGAAATTCTCAAGCGGCGGAGGCTTGGATCGAAGGCATCCAAAATGAGGCCCACAAGCATGCTGAGGATTTGGTACAAGTTTACGATAGGGCATTGGCCATCCTTTCCCGGATTCAGTGCATGGAAGAATCGTGGGAGGATGAACATATCTATCAGGATGAGATGATCACGGAATTGTAGGAGTTGATGAAGACACGTAGGCAGGTACTAGTTGACCGTGAGATTGTTAAAGAAGGAGAAGCATATGATTTCACCCGATGGTATGGAGCAGTGCTCATGGCCAAGGAAATGTTTGAGCATTTCATTGAGGAATCTGCTTGATTGAAGGGAATAGCTGAGAACATCAAGCAAGAAATTTCCAACACTATCGCATCACTGGTATCAAAAAGGTTGTATGAAAAGGAGATAACTGTAGGCAACCTGAAGAGTAAATTGGAGGAATTCTTTAGATTGAATTTCTTCACCAGGGATGATTTCGAGAACTTCTCCACCTTCTTGAATGATATGCACACTGCTCAGGATGTGTTGCCAGAATGGGAGGACAACTTGAGAAAAGCTTAACGAGTTATGGAAGCTTTGGAATTCAAGCAGGAATCAGCACCGAGTGTCAGTATAGATGAGTTAGAAGCAATATTGGGAAGATTCCAGGCATTTAGGCAGAGCGGTCAAATGTAGACTCCGTGGTGGAGATGCATTTAATGCATAGTGGGCACGCTTAGTGGTCATTTATTGCACCCCGCTTTCTTTTTGAGCATGCATGCATAATGGGTACTTATTGCCCACTATGGTAGTGGATTCCTTTTGCATTAATGTAGATTCCTTCTTCCTTGATCTAACCCTAATTAGGGCTAAGGTGGCACGATCTGGGGCATCGGTTATTATTTGATCCGGGCCGCCCATTGTATTCGAGGACCTATATAAACGCCTCACTTCTCGTTTGTAAGCAACGAATTTTGAGATTGTTGCTAAAGAGCTACTGAGACAATAGAGTTTTCATTGTTGGTTTCATGGTGAATACTTGATGTGTTTTAGTGCTTGCTGGGTTTCATAATTCCCTCATTTAGTTTAGATTTGTTGGATAAAGTTAGATAAAGTGTTGTGGTTGCAATGAGAAATATGGTGTTTTGATGAGTTTCTTTGGTTCATACTTTTGACGTTTTACTCATTGTATATCGTTGTGTAAAGTTAGTCTGAACCTCATTCTTGCATATGCTTAACTTTTGTCATTCGCGTACATTGTTCTTTGTGATGGTGTTCGTGGTGGTATGAAAATCCTCTGCATAAACCTTGAAGATTGCACTGGTTCCCGTGTAGTTGTAGTATAACTTGGCAAAGTGAAACGGTGGGAGGACGGGGGCGGGGTGTATATTCTATATACCATACATATGGTACTTAAAATGCTAGTTATGAAATGATGTAAAAGACATAAAGATGTTAAATAGTAAATTAGAATTACTAAAAAGTAAAATACAGTATACTTGAACATTGCATTGAACATTGAACATGGAACATGGAATATTGAAGTTTTGAACAATAAAATTTTAAATAGTTGAATCAGCAAATGGAAGATTTTTATATATCATATGATAATAGATATCAAAAGTATCTGATAATAAAGATGTTTACATTGAGTAGCATGATATGAATATCAAACAAGTACAAAATTAGAATGTCAAAATAACAAAATGTAGTGAAGGAGGCCTCTAATCATCCCTCTGGATGTCGGCAAACTTGTCATCACTGGAACTACTAGACTCTCCAAGGTCAAGAGCAGCGAAGGGAACACCAACCAGCCCTGCATCTGAAGCATCCTCATTCTCATCAACCTGTGATGGCTCCTCTGGTTCTACATCCCATTCTCATACCCGCGCAACAGATATACCATACTGAACGATTATGTATGCCTTTGTCGTATGGTGGATTAACCAGGTGCATGAATTTGTTTAAAAAGAAATCATTCTGGTTATTATTTTGCAGAAGTATTATTTGTAATGCAATTCAAGTTTACATATATGAGACTGTGATATTCATTTAGTTATTAGCATATATCAATGAGATAGATGTTCTTTGCATTTCCATCGCTGTTATTCATCCTCGTTGGAACAGAATTATATAACTAATTGTACCCAACGTAGAGATTGAATTGTTACACGTATGCATGTACTTATTTCCCAACTTCATGAAATTACACAACAGTGAGGCACGTACATGTTTGTTGAAACTATGAAAGTCTCCGCTCTCAGCAATTGAAATTTGGCAGTCAAAATTTTGATATAATCAGGGTTAGGATTATTACAGTGGTATCAAAGCCTTGATCTTGCCATCCTAATGGGATTATTATTATCAGATTTACAGTTTGGTTAAGCAGTAGCTATGTTAGCCAGGGATGCATAGCAAGCACAGGACACCCGGATTTAGACATATCAGGGTTGAGCAGGAACAAACAAATTCTTCCGTACAGGTTGATATAGAGAACAGTCATACAAAAGACGAGGAGTTTGTTTTGGAACAGGCCATTCCAGGTACAAAAATGATTGATGAGACAGATAGAGAGGCCAGGGAAACATTGAGACAGATACAAGATGGACAGGACCATATTGTTGATGTTCTACACCAGCTTACAGGGGTTATCCAACAGTTGTCAGTCACAGCCAGGAAGCCCACTAGCCATCACAGTGGCGGAGGCAGTGTAGCGGGATCACCTAGGGCAGCTAGGGCCTCCTCTTGTACGTCCGATAGGCCCCTCATGCCTAACTTTGCGGATAATAATGCAGGGGAAGAGATAGCACCCCCAGAGGCCGCAGGCATTCTTCCAGAGCATGCGATGACCATGCATGACGAGTGGAATATGTTACCAAGCAATGTCAAAGCAGATTTGACTTTTCCCCAGTACATGGTTCAGAAGAGAGAGTTTGGCAGAAACCAGCAGGATAGAAGATCCAGGGGTCCGAACAGGGACTTAAAACATGCTATAAATAAGTTGACTCTCCCTACATTTGACGGCAGTGGTAGGACATCCGCTAGAGCTTGGATTCACAAGCTAGATACCTTCTTGACTATCAAACCCATGTCGGAGACTGAGGCAATTAAATTTGCCACTATGCATTTAGAGGGAGCTGCATATGATTGGTGGCATCACGGCCTTGTCACCCAGGATCACAGATTGATTGCTTCCTATGAGATCTTCAGCACGAGATTGATCACCCGTTGTGATAGGAAAGACATAGAGGTCTACTACAGGGAGTTAGCTCAGTTGAAACAGAGTGGGTCATTAGAGCATTACATTGATGAGTTTCAGAGGATCTCCATTATGG
The DNA here is from genome assembly GCA_018584345.1 of Thuja plicata. Lineage (NCBI taxonomy): Eukaryota > Viridiplantae > Streptophyta > Pinopsida > Cupressales > Cupressaceae > Thuja > Thuja plicata. The sequence continues at coordinate 1,599,669 of MU226945.1, forward strand.
TTCCAGACATGTCTGAGAAGAGAAAGGTAATGTTGTTTATTGAGGGCTTGCAGGATAAATTCAAAGGGCTGGTTAGAGTTCTCAAGCCAGACACTTTGGATGACGCTATTAAGTTAGCACATGATTTAGATTCACCTTCATATTACAGCCACACAAGAAAACTTTTAAGGGATCCTCTTCATTCCAAAAGAATAAAAATCAGAATAAGAGTATGCCCCCTAGGCTGGATTTTGAGACTAGAAATGAGTTGAGGAGGAAGTTATGCTTTACTTGCAAGGAGCCTTGGACTCCAGATCACAGGTGCCTTGGGAAAGGCAAAATACATTATATTGAGGTGGCTTTTGATGGTGAGCATGAGCAGGATGAGGGCAGCGATGAGTTAAACAATGAGGAGGCTCAGGTACAGCAATCAACAGAAGGGAAAAAGAAGAAAGCTTCACACGAGCAGCCCCCAGTTACTTTGGCATCACTTCCAGGGATTCCTACTTGTCACCCTCTTCGTTTGAAGGGAGTGGTTAGAGGACAGAGGATTGTTTGCCTTTTAGATACAGGTGCTACACATAATTTTATCAGCACAAGCATGGTCTCAAGGAGGAGGTTACAGGTAGATGACATTCTAGAGTTTGAGGTCAAGGTGGTAGGAGGCGACTTATTGAGCTGTACAGGGAAGATCTCCAGTCTTCCAATTCACTTTGGAGATTACCTTCTAGAGGCCAACTTTTATGTCATTGATTTGGACAGTTTGGATGCTATTTTGGGTATGCAGTGGTTACAGACCCTAGAGAGGTAGACAATTGATCACAAGCTGAAACAATTCGAGTTTATGCAGGGTGATCAGCAAATGATTCTCAAGGCCATGCCAGATGGTGGGCCTAGATTAGTGTCGACCCACATGATGGAGGCCATCATGAGGCATAGTGACATGGAGTGGGCAGCCCAGTGCTTCATATCCCCTAAACCCACACCGGATTCAGGGCAGCAGGTTCACTTTGATGTTTAGAAGGTGCTTGATAAGCACAAGCGGGTTTTTGAGGACATTCCTCCTGGCATACCTCCAAACAGAGGAGTTGAGCACATCATTGAGATGGAGGAGGGCGCTAAGCCCGTGATTACCACACCTTATCGTCACCCTAGGCACTATAAGGAGGAGATAGAGAAGACGATAAAGGAACTCCTAGACATGGGACACATCAGGCCCAGTTGCAGTCCCTTCGCTTCTTCAGTGGTTTTAGGATGGTACTCTTCGCATGTGTATTGATTACCGTGCACTGAATAAGAGGACCATTAAGAACAGGTACCCCATTCCCCGGATTGATGAGCTACATGGGGCGGTATACTTCTCGAAGATAGATCTTCGATCAGGGTATCATCAGATACGTGTCCGTGAGGAGGATGTTCATAAGACGGCATTCAGATGTCACTACAGGCACTACGAGTTTCTAGTGATGCCATTTGGGCTCACTAATGCACCAGCTACCTTTCAGTCTTGCAAAAATCACTTATTCAAAAAGCAGTTACGCAAGAGTGTCTTGGTATTCTTTGATGACATCTTGGTCTTCACCAGGACATGGGAGGAGCACTTGAGACACTTGGATGAGGTTCTTAGCATCATGGAGAGTCAGTCTCTATTTGCAAAAGAATCCAAGTGTGAGTTTGGGTTGACTGAGATCCTCTACCTGGGACATGTGATAGGGGCAGATGGAGTTAAGGTTCATCAAGAGAAGATACAGGCAATCCTTGATTGGCCACCACCGCGGAATGTGTCTGACTTGAGAGGGTTCCTTGGGTTATGTTCTTATTATAGGAGGTTTGTAAAGGGATTCTCTCAGACACCAGCACCCCTCACCGATCTCACTCAGAAAGGGGCTTTCAGGTGGACAGGTGAGACAGAGACAGTCTTTGATAGAATCAAGACTGTCATGAGTACGTGCCCGGTTCTAGCACTACCGGATTTCTCTCGTCCGATTATTCTAGAGTGTGATGCCTCAGGTAACGAGATTGGTGCAGTTTTGATGCAGGACAGGCATCCCATAGCATATGAGAGCAGGAAACTTAAGGACAATGAGAGGTTGTACTCTACGTATGACAAAGAAATGCGCACGCCTTAGCTAAATTCAGGCAGTATCTGGTGGGTGGCAAGTTTACAGTCAAAATAGATCGCAACAGCCTGCGCTACTTCTTGGAGCAAAAAGAGTTGAACGAAATACAACAGAAGTGGGTTAGTAAAATCCAGGCTTACGATTTTGACATTGAGTATGTCAAAGGAAAAAATAATATTGTGGCTAATGCACTCTCTAGGAGACCTTCAGTTGCGGCTTGTTGTGTTCTATCCGAGATTTCCGCAGATTGGAAATCTCACTTACTGGTTGAGTATTATAAAAATACTCGAGCATGTTAGATTTTGGACGGACAACTTCTAGATAACATGTACAAGGTAATTGATGACATCATCTTCTATAAGGACAGGATTTACCTAGTGCCAGATTCTAAGCTTAAGGCTAAGATAATGAGGGTTGTTCATGATGCGCCCACAGTAGGACATCCGAGGTTTTTCAAAACCTACAAGCAAGTTAGAGAGAGGTTCTCATGGAAGGGCCTCAAGGATGATGTCCTCCAGTATGTCAGAGAGTGTCAGACTTGTCAGTAGAGCAAGTCCGAACACGAGCACCCGACCGGTTTACTGCAGCCCCTACCCATTCCAGCCCAGAGGTGGGAAGGCATTTCGATGGATTTCATTACTGGTTTGCCGAGAGTACAGGGCAAGGACAACATTTATGTGGTGGTGGACAAACTTACTAAGTTTGCTCACTTCTTTGCTATTGCAGCAGATTGGTCAGCTGCGCAGGTGGCTGAATTATTCTTCCGAGAGGTTTTCAGGCTGCATGGTCTTCCCAAGACCATTGTTAGTGATAGGGACAGTCAGTATCTCAGCACCTTTTGGCAGGAGTTGTTCAGATTGGCAGGTACCGAATTGACTCCCAGCACCAGTTACCATTCGCAGACGGATGGCCAGACGGAGATTGTGAACAAGTGGGTAGAAGGTTATCTCTGGTATGTACCGGGGCAGCAGAGGGCTTGGGTTAGATGGTTGTACTTGGGGGAGTTTTGCTACAACTCCACCTATCATATGACTATTGGTATGTCACTATTTCGAGCTCTCTATGCCAGCGAGCCATTATCTTTCATAGACTTGGCTCTTTAGGACAGCAGGGCGCCGATTGCGAGAGACTGGCTATAGGACCATCAGGATATCCTTAAGTCTCTCAGGGAGAACATTCAGAGGGCACAACATCAACAAAAGTTGTATGCTGATCAACACTGGATAGAGCGGATTTTCGAGGCAGGAGATTTGGTTTACCTTCGTCTCCAGCCATACAGGCAGATTTCTCTGAAGAAGAGTTGATCGGAAAAACTCAAGCCCAGATTTTATGGTCCCTACCGCATCTCCAGGAGGGTTGGTGATTTCGCGTATGAGCTCGAGCTGCCGGCCGATAGCCGGATTCATAATGTTTTTCATGTGTCTTACCTCAAGAAGGCAATAAGACAACAGATAGTTCCTTCAGTTGGATTACCCACACTTGATGAGGAGGGTAAATTGGTTTTGGTGCCAGCTGAGGTGATTGAGATCAGAGAGAGGAAGCTGCAGAACAAGGCTATCAGAGAATACTTGATTTGATGGAAGGACTTACCGATAGAGGATGTTACATGGGAGGGTGAGTCTATTCTGCAGCATCCTGCATTGAGATTCCTTGAGGGCAAGCAATCCCGGGAAGGGAGGACTATAATGTCCCCAATCCCGCAGTAGGCCATTATGGCGCCTGGTTAGTCTATCTCTCCCATCCGGATAGGCTAAAGGCTTCTTTCAGAGGATGTCAGCCAGTTACAGGATTCAGTGGGCAAACATTTATTATTTGGACTCATTTTATAAAGTAAAGTCACTTTACTTTATAAAAGGATATTATAAAGTCACTTTATTTTATAAAAGTGACTTAAGTGACTTAAAATAACTTAAGTGAGCACCTTTATCCCACATTGCTTAAGTTGTGGAGTTTTCCCTCACTTCGACGTTATAAAAGAAAAAGCCTTTCTTGGGAAAAGCACGATGAAAAATTATAAACAAAGAATTTAAAATTCTGGTTGCATTTGTGACTAGCTCTTTCTTAAGGACGTAGCCCCTTGAGGAAATCGAGAAGTTGGACGTAGCCCCAACATTCTCTCATTGGTGAGATCACACAAATTTCACAATAGGATAAAAGTGAGAAAAGATTTCAGTAGGTGCATTTTGAATATCACATTCTGCCAAGCAAAAGATAAGTGATTCTAGAACCTGTGACTATCATAGTGGTTTTGCATTGTTTCCAGAAATCTCTGTATACGTCTGCAATTCTGGGTGTTGAAACTGCTCTGGTACACGAGTTAGTGGTGTGGAAGAAGAGACGGTATATCCCATTCACATTTTGGTCTTTGGGTTACAGAGAGTACTGCTTTTGCATAGCAGTCTGCAGCTCCTTTGTGATACGCGGACCATTATGGTCACGCTGTTGCCTTAACACATTGAATGGCATTAAGCTGCTGTTGGAAGGCTTACGGAATACACAGTCTGTGTTGCGTGGAAGTGGTGGAACCTCCGAGTGACTAGTGTAGCAACCTGCGAGCCTCACATCGTGGCATGTGATGGATGTTTTCAAACGTGGGTCAGTATAAATCTCTTAGCACACGGGCAGGCAGAACTCGGCAAAAAAGATCTTTGGTGCTGGGCGTGACTCTGGGAGTCTGGTCGTTGTATCGCCACCACACAAACATTCTCAGCCCGGTGTCCAGTAACCACGACTGGACGTTCACATGCTGTGCTGACAGTCTGCAACAGAATGACTTACGGGTTGGACCTTAGGCAGCCATTCTCATACCCGCGCAGCAGATATACCATACTGAACATTTGTGTATGCCTTTGTTGTATGGTGGATTAACCAGGTGCATGCATTTGTTTAAAAAGAAATCATTCTGTTTATTATTTTGCAGAAGTATTATTTGTAATGCAATTCAAGTTTACATATATGAGACTGTGATATTCATTCAGTTATTATCATATATCAATGAGATAGATGTTCTTTGCATTTCCATCGCTGTTATTCATCCTGGTTGGAACAGAATTATATAACTAATTGTACCCAGCATAGAGATTGAATTGTTACACTTATGCATGTACTTATTTCCCAACTTCAAGAAATTATACAACAGTGAGGCACGTACATATTTGTTGAAACTATGAAAGTCTCCGCTGTCAGCAATTGAAATTTGGCAGTCAAAATTTTGATATAATCTGGGTTAGGATTATTACAAAACTATCAATATTTGTGAATTTCAATATGTAATGATAATCTAATATGAAATATGTAGTGTGGGTTTTGAATTTTTTGACTCTGACACATTGATCTTTGGCATTTTGATTTGTGTATTTAAACTTTAAATTTAATGTTAAATTTTACAATTGTTCTTGTTTTCAAAGTTCTAAGTCATCATATTTTTTTGGAAATTATTAAATTATATTAAAAAATGATTTGGCATCTCCAAGTACCCGTATCTCCTAGTGACCTTTGGAAATATGGAATTTCAGGTAAATTTTGGGGTAGAGCCCACTAAGGACATGGGGGTGGACTTGATTGCTTAACATGGTTACAAATGACTATACATTAAGGTTTCCTCATGGTGGAAAATAATGGTTAGCTTTGATCCACGTATTGACATAAGCACTATCACTACTTCTACATGTTGCCATGGCTACTACAAGGTGTCCTGCCTATGAAACTTGAACTTGGATCTGAGGTGTGAAACTCCTCATTTGTCCCGTCTAAATCCAAACCCAACAGATATCAATTCACTATATATTTACTTGCATATTAAATTGTTACATAAATGATAAATTGCAATTTCATTTACTATATTTTAAAATTAATTTTTCAAAAAATATATATTATTTTAGCTGCTGTCCCTCAACCATCCCCAAATTTTGAAAATAAATTTGCTGTCCCCCAAAACCGTACTTGCCTTGTTTTTAGCACACTTCATAAAATGCTTTTAGTTTGGATTCTATTATATGTATTGGTTTAGATTCCATAGATAATTCTTTGTAAAGAGGATCTTATCATTTACAAAATGTAAATTTCAGTGGAAAATACCAGTTCCTATAATAACTCTGTAATAAACTGATGGACGCAAATTTATTCATAAATAAGATGTCAAAGTACCTGTTCAATGACAAAAAAGAGTGACCCCACTTAAATTTGCTTATCAAAATGTTGGCTGTTTCTTCCTCTCCACTGAAGACAGAAAAAATTGCATTTCAATGAGCAAAAGCATATGTATACTAACACTCATAATATAAAGTAAAATAAACCAATCCATAACTAATTTCACATTTGCTTTTGACTAAATCAAATCATTATTATTTTGCATGAAACCTCAACTATATTTGATAAAAACTATCAATGAAGCCAACAAATTGTCACAATCACCGTGGGCAACAATGGATGCTCACATCCTTCTATGATCATAACTAAGTTGCTGAACTGGAATCAGGCATGCATATGGTTACTTGAGTGCATCAAAATGGTATGCCATTATGGCAAAAAAAATTGGGCTTAGAGAGTCTGGGTATGTTATGTACATACGAAAAACATATCAAAATCATAAATATATACATATTTGAATCCAAAAACAGGAACTACGTTCAGAATACCACATATCATGCATATGCTAAGCAAAACTACTATAAAAATACAAATGTACTATAGTAATTCGATATCATTTTATCAAACTCAAATTTCATGACAGAAATTGAATATATTTTTATATTTATTTAGAAGGGTTCTCCATCTTTCCAACAAAAACGTATATGCTATGGTAATACACTGCTATAACAAAACATCTTTTGTTTTCTCTAGAATTGCTTATACCATATTAAAAAACCATTTCCAATTGCCTATAATATTGTGTCAGTTCTCTTCTTAAATTTCAATAATCAATGGTGTGATTATAGACTTAAATCATTTGGTAGTTGCTAAAGCATCTAGCCAAGTGTCCCATTTATCTGTCTTGTCTCATGCATTATATATCAACTTGAGCTTTAGAATGGAAAATATATGAATAAAATAACATTATAACTTTGATGACAATACCCAACAAGATTTGGCCCGACCTCCTACACAATAAAGTAATTTTGTTTTGATCAATGCATTTGATGACTCAGTGCACTTGAGAAGTGTCATCAAAAAAGAAGTGTGTATGATCGAAGTACAGAATGTTTTCTTCTTTCTCAAAAGTAGAGGAAGAATACTAAAAGAGTGCTCAAATGTTGAAAAGTTTTAAGGTTTCTCTAACTTGTTCAGGGACTGTAATGTCTGCAATTCCTGGGTTGGCTGTAACTTGACTCCTTGATTTGAAAACCTTCAACAAATGTTAGTACAATCCACACACACACACACACACACACACACACAAATGAAAGAAAATTACATTCTAATTCCCAACTAGTTCCCACCAATCCTTAGGGAGAGCCCAAAATCAGGTTCCTAGTTCTCTAGTGAGGACCTCCAGGGGTTCTAGTTGCCTTATGGCCAAGACTAGAACGGTCCTCAACTATTCACCATTTCAGTTTGGTTTATCTCCCCTAAGGCCTCCAGGATAACCAACATTGGTTTATCCATCGTTATAAGTCTTGGCAAGACAGTCCATCTCTTCCCAAACCTTATAAATACCCGTAAAGGAGCATCCATCTGTCACATATGCCTTACATATGGTCTCTAAGAGATTATCAAATCTCTCTCTAGATTCCCACTTGGAATTATGACATTCACTTAAGAATGCCCTCCACCAAGCATTGCTTGGATTGTTTTTGACACGCATTAAGAATGCCCTCCACCAAGCATAGCTTGGATCTTTTTTTGACATTCATTAAGAATGCCCACCACCAAGCAGAGCTTGGGTCGTTTTCATGATTAATAAACATAAATATAATTGATTATACCTGTACTTAGTTGTTAACTAAGTCTGATCTGCTTATTTTCTACTTTACAATTATTAGATTTACAATATCCTAAAGTTTGGGCTGTCCAAATTATATCTCAGTTGATCTAAGAATTATAGACCTCCTTGCTGATAATAGCTTGTTAAGTACTGATGGTAAAAACAATATTTATCACTGCTTCCTTGAGGTCTGATTATTTCAGGATATATATATATATATATATATATGATTAAAAATCAGATGTTTGTGTAATGATGCTGACTGTATATGTGCTGCAACCCAGAATATCTAATTTATTTGCTGCTGATGGTCTCCCAGTTTCTTCTCTTGTTTTCTGTTAATATTAATTTGCTGACAGAATATTTAATTGTTTATGGTTGGCTTTAGAGTTTGTTCTATGCATTCATATGTGTACGTATGTTGTAGTTGGCTGTTGGTCAATGCTGAATATGTTTTGACTGCTGACTGAGATTCTATAATGCTGATGTGTCTAAGACTATTCTCCTTGATCGATGGTTTTTTCCCTTCCCACATTTGTTGTCCCCATTAAATATCCTTTGCTACTTCCCTTAATACCCGTGTGAGAGAAGTCATGACCTTTCATGACGGTCGATAGCCTTTGGGATTATCGTGACTTTTAAGTCACTTGATACTCAAAGATATATTAACATTTGGGAATTTAATTATTTGTTATTAAATATATTTAAATATTTGATATTAATTATAAATATATATTTGTATTATATATATTTCAGATTTTATATGATAATATTTAACGAAATTAATATTTAATTAGTATATATAATAATAATATTTAATTTATTATCATTTAATATATTATATTATTATATGTTATATAATATATATTATTATATAATATTTTATATATTATCATTTAATATAATAGATTTATATTATTAATTATTAATTATTTATTATTTATCTATTTACATTTTTATATTTTGATTATTATTTATTATTAAATCTTTCATGGAAAGGCTTTAATCGGTTTTCTTTATTTGTCACTTTTGGAATTTTCTCTCTTTGAGACTTGACAAAATGGGTGTGAAAAAGATTAGGATATTGCCAACAGGGTTTCGAACGGCGGACATGACAAGGGCAATGGACCAAGTAGATCGGAACTTTCTTTCCTATCCATGCTGTATAGTTGGCAGTTATGGCAGAGAAATTTGAGCAGCTGCAAACAAATTCAAGAATGGCGGAGAACAGTCCCGAATGGCTGAAAGTATAGATTAGTTTGTGTTTCTATTACATATGCACATCAGTTTATGGTTCAATGTTCATCCTTGAGGGCACATTTCTTATGGTCAAAAGTAAAAAACAAAGTCTAAATACATTGAAAATAATGGTCACCACCTAGAATCACTCGCCATAGCTGGAATTGTGCAGATATGTACAGGCCATTTCCGTAACTAATCTGGCTCGAAATATTTGTGCCTTGGTCAAATCCACAGGCGAAACAAATCATACCCTGAATTGTCTAGGGCTTTCAACAATTTGGCAACTACAGATCATACCAGGAAAAAAAAAATTGAATAATGGTCCAACATGCCATACATCAAATTATCTGTTACCTTCACACTGTGGGCGAAATTTGACATTCACTGAATGTGCCTTAATGATATTTAAACTATAAATTGACATCACAAAATGTAACAGCTATAGATCACTTCCATCCCCAAGCTAGGAATTAGAGTTATTCAATGAAAGCATGGGCATTTGAATAATTGAAAATTTGGTCATCATTTCTTTTCACTTACCTTGAGATCCTTTTGAATCAAAGACATGGATACACTGACACAATTTGCAGTGCCATAAAACATTCATCGATCATGGGTATTATAATGATTGTTTAGCTTAAGCCCCTCAGCTCCAAATATAACCCTATCAATATTTTTTGATCTTGTATTGGTCATTTTGCATTTGATAGACAATAATGTCATTGAATCTTTTGGACAAAGCCTTCCTATAGCAGATCTGACAACACAGATCTCCAGTTGTCTGAAAATGGTTTCCATTTTGGTCTTGATCAGCTCCTCACTTCATTGAGGAGGCCTTTGCTAATAAAGATACTTGTACAATATTTTTATGGATAAGGGTTTAACTGCTTCAGGATTACTCCATCATATTTTATTTATGTATCTTTAATACAAAGTTTTTAGGTATTTTTCAAGTATGTATACTTATCTCTTCCATACTCTAGAAAATAAAATACGAAAAGGTAATATGATTAAGCATACTTCCATACCATATAAATAATGCTGCGGCTAATGCTTCTACACATGACAACTCACACGGTCGACCATAGTTCACCGGATTCGCAGCTACCAGCCAAGGTACTGTTGCACAAAAAGGAACTTTTAGAAAAATAATAGTCATTAAGATAATTATATGGGATGCAATATTTTGACGCAAATAAAATTTAGAAAGATTGAAGTAGAATTTTTTTCCATTATTTTATATTAAAGAAAAATGATTATATTGATATAAAGGTCATTAAAAAAACATTTGAGAAAAGCCAGTTCCACATGACAAGGCACATTACAAAAAACAAAAGAAAGAAATTATATCAAAGTCCATGAATGACCAAGAATAGGTCAAACTCAAAGGGTCTTGATCATACTTCAGTTACAATAACAAACAACCAAATGGGTGAATCATACACTCGTAGAAAATACAAATAGCAATTATAAGGAGACCGCAAAAACTGAAGAGCCAAGTAAAGATTAAAACAACTTACCAGAACAATATTAATAGCAGAAAGAGAATGGCTAAGCATTCAAAAAACTTTGTGGCAGTTAGCCTGCCGCATGCCTTCTAGTTGGGAGGATGAGAGTGTATGCATGTAATCTCCCCAAATTTTGGTGAAATAATTTAAATGAATTAATTATTATAAAGTTGTCCAATTAAATTAAATATTAAAAGGATGACATTATTTTAATTAATTTAATTAAAAGTGACTTCAATAAAATAAATATTATTAAAAGTCACTTTAATTAATAAAGCTCTCCAGCTTGTTCGAGAAGCTACTTCATGAGGGAAATTCTAGAAGGTTCACCAAATTGTTATAAAAGAAGGGTTTTGCGATGCGTTCGGGATGTTCAAGTTTATTGGATTTGATATGAATTTGTCATTAGCTAAATCTCCGAGGACACAAACATTCAGCAGATTGACAAAAGAGCTGGACAAAATCCTATTTCTTCTTCTTGGGAGTGGATTCGCAACAGAGTCCACACTTGTGCCAAATTGTAGAATCTTCATCTAAAAATGAATTTGCAGAAATAAAGGTATTGCAGATTCTGAAATATTTAATTTTGTTATTGAATATTGCCTAGTGATCAAAGGATATAATAAGGGAGCCTTTGATTTTATAAAACAATGGGTTTATTTAATTCACATATAATTTGGGCTGAGAACTGTGTGGCGGGGCAAGTATTTTATGTGGGGGTCTGATTTAATATAAGGAGACTATTCTGAAGTCGGGCATATGAAGTATTTAATTGCCGGTGACTTTCTATTGAGCGATATAACAAGATTTTGCATTGGTATTGACAAAGATTGCTGCCACGCTATAATATAGTCAAATATCATTTGGTCGATATATACTATAGTCAAATATTATTTCAACGATTATATTAAAATCTTTTGCCATAAATATTTCAAATATTTATTAAGAGTTGTTATGTCCCCATTTTGAAATAGAATTTAATAATAATACATTATTTGTTAATGTTTTCAGATTATAGCAAGGAATATACAATCTATAGAGGTCTTTCAAATACTGAGACACGGGATATAATAAATATTCTCAAGTAAAGAAAGATAATACCCAGATTTGAAGGTCTGAATTTATCCTTTTGTTGGCTTCAAATCTGCACTTTGTATTCTTCAAATTACTCCCTCAATGTTGTCCTCAATGACTGTTATGAATCGGCTCTTGAAGGTCTTCAATTCGCTCATCTAGGGCTACTCCAATTTGCCCTAGTTCGCCCTTCTTGATCTGCCTTAATTCGCCATTTTAGGGTGCTCTAATTCTTATATATAATGAGATATGTGATCTCATTCAAAGACATAAATAAGCGAATAATGCTCGGGGGAGATGATAGTTGTTCGTCTATGGTTGGGAGGGCAATGACATGCCCTGTGGTTAATCGAGCATTGTAAATTCAACATGCAAAAGGTATTCCCATAGATTCGAGTAAGATTAAAGCTATAACAGACTGGCCTATTCCCAGAATCGTCCAAGAAGTAATAAGTTTTATGGGATTGGCAGGATCCTATAGAAAATTCGTGATGAATTTCTCGTATAGCATGCCCAATCACCTCCCTTCAGAAAAAAGGGAAAATATAAGTGGACAAATAAGTGCCAGAAAGCCTTCGAATATATTTAAAAGAAAAGCTAACCACTGCCCCCCTACTCAAGGTTCCAGGCCCAGCAGGACAATTTGTCATGGTTACTCTAAGGTTCCAGACCCAACAGGACAATTTGTTTAGAAGAAGTATTGATGCAAGATTTACAAGTGATTGCTTATGAGTCAAGAAAACTAAAGCTACGAACAAAACTATGCACCTCATGGTTTAGAGTTAGCAGCTATTGTCCACACCCTCCAAGTAGGGAGAGATTATCTCTTGGGAAAACCTTTCAAACTTAGGTCAAACCACCAAGGCCTGAAGTATATTTTCACCCAATCCAACTTGAATGCCATACAAAGGAGATGGTTGGAGTTGATATCTGATTATGATTTTGAGATCAACTATATTAAGAATAAGGAAAACAGGGTAGTCGATGCTCTAAGCCATAGGCATATTTCACTAATGATGACAATTGGTACCTAATTGCAAAACCAGAATTCTTCAGGAATTGGAAGGGGACAAGTACTACAAGCAGGTCAAAACAACATTGGAGAGAGACCCTTATGACTTCAGATACGAAGGTTTCCTAATTGAGCAAGATAGATGGTTGAGGTATCGCAAAAGGATGTATGTACCCAATTCTCCTTAGCTAAGAAGATTAGTTCTTAAGGAAGCTCATTTAGTACCTTATTCAGGGCACCCCGATGTTACTAAAATGTTAGTTGACCTCAAACCCTTGTATTTCTGGAAAGGGATGAAAACTAGTATCACCATATTTGTGGCATGTTGCCTTGAATGGCAGAGTTAAACCTGAACACTGACGCACAACAAGCCTACTACAACCCCATGTCGTTCTGGATTGGAAGTGGCAGATAATCAGTATGGATTTTGCTCAAGGTCTTCCTATGTCCAGAAATAGACACAATGCAATTTTGGTGGCGGTGGATAGATTAACTAAAGTTGCTCAGTTTATTTATGGTAATGTGACTGATGGAGCTCCTATTTTGCAAAGGAAATTTGTGCAAGAGATTTCCCGGCTACACGACATACCTTTGAAAATTATCTCTGACAGAGATACGAGGATAACCTCTAGATTTTGGCAAACCCCCTTTGCAGCATTGGGAACTCGGTTGAACATTAGTTCAGTGTATCATCCAAAGAAAGATGGACAAATAGAGCGGGCAAACCAAGTTTTAGAAGATTTACTTAGAGTGTACTACATGGACCAACAATACAAATGGGAAATTAATTCCAACTATTATGTAACGTGATGCATGGTAAATTTGCATGTTTTATCCTTTGTGTCGTGAACTACTCTTGTCGGGAGTGGCAAGAGTAAATGCCTCTTGCCACCACGGCAAGGAGTTACTCTTGCCACTCAAGCTAAGAAGCTTGGGAGGGGCAAGTAAAGATTAATTCTTGTCGATGATAGTGAGCTTTAGGGAAATTTGTTCTGGTGAATGTTAGGGAGGCAGTTATGAACATTACCTTGGTTTTTGTGGGCAATTCCTTGAATCTTTGTGAAGTACAGCTTAGTGTTGGCTTTTCCAACTGTGATCTAAATCCTTCTCTTAACTGTGCGATTTCTAGCAGGCACGTGGTCTCTCTTTGTTATTTCTCTATTTTGCATGATCGAGTAAATCTTTAGCGAAAGAGAATCATTGAGTTTTATAGTATTGCATTATGAGAATGGTTATGAAGTGTCGTACTGTCAAGCTCTATGTATTGTAATTTCTCTTGGGATGTTTGCATTCATTGATTTTCTTATAATCTAAATAAAAGGGCGTCTGTGTGTTGATCAACTCAAGATTGTATCATAGGTTGCATTCATAGGTCAGGAATGTAAATGACGACTCTGACTGTAAATGTTATTAACATCATGCATTTCCATTTTAAAATGCACACTGCTTCATTTGTGTAAAAACTCTATAAATAGGGAAACATCATCTATACCACAACATTGGAATTGTCTATATGGATTGCATCTCTTTCTTCAAGAATACTTGATCATTATGTCTTGAAATGGATCTGCATGCTCATAGTCGAAGCTAGATGAATTTTTACCGTAATTCTACATGCATATCATACTTATGGCAGCTCATGTTACACCTGCATACCAAAGGATTACGAATCTTTTTCTTTTAGCAATGTATATGAGAACTTTAATGAAATGGTGTGCATGTTGTGTGTGTATGCTTGTTTCTATTATGAACGAACCAATCGGGCTAGAGTGTCATTACTCTAAATACGCTTATGATCTGTCCATGTTGGGACCATTGATCTGTATAACAACTCTATAAGTATACAACCAAATTTCATGAGTAAGAACCTGAGTCTATGTCTTGAGGGATCAAAATCAAGTGGTCTTAAAATTAGAATTTGTTTCAACTACCTCTGTTTGACCTATTTCGAGAAATAAACAAGTCATGATATAGCTCTAGGATGGGTAGGATCTACACCTATACCTTGTGATGCCTGAGATAGTTAATGCCATCACGATAGGGTTATCTGATTAATTGGGCCAGGAGGTCCATGGAACGAGTTTGGTGGTGACATTGACCGCATAGGATATGTGCTTGTACTCTTCAAAATCTTGGCCAAGGTGGTACCATGCTACAGGTAGTATACGTCAGTCACTAGGACCGTCACCTAGCAGGCAAAGATGTCTTTAGGATGACTGGCTATGATGGTTGTGGGGTTATTGTCTCATAGGATCTATCCTTGATTCCAAAGTTAGCTCTGAAGAGTCAGACTCCCTCTAAATCTGATATCAATCTTCTTTTTCTTGCAAGAGCATCCCCGGAAAAGATCAAGGCAAAGAGCTCTTATAGTATGTATAGGAATATACAAATAAGAGAGAGACTACAATGAGTAGATAAAGTAATACTCAAGGATAATAAATACTTATTTGCCCATCAATATCCTTGATACAAGTTGCTCCAATGAGGTTCCATATGCAACAAATCAGAAAACGTCTACATATAAGCATTTGTCAGCGATATCACTCCAATCAAACTTATCTGGTAACCATAATACAACAGCCTTTGTATTCCACGATGACTTTGTATCTTATAGTGAACTCTACCAGTTCCTTATTGATTTCCATTCACATTTGTCTTTACTTCTTGTACGTAGATGATTGTTGGTTGTCCTCTTTGTCCAAATCGACTCTACACTCCAACAATTTATAACAAAAAACTAGGCGTGTCGTCTGCCACTGTTCGAGCATTCTGTCAAACAATTTCATAGGGGTTCTTCTAACACATTACTACCTACCAATTCTTATTACCTTTGCCAGCCACCCACTAGCACTTGCTCAGAGGCTTTAATTTCCCTTTGTGAGATCTAATGTAAGTGGTGATCTCCCATACTAGGGTGCTTTGATTGGATGCCATTTTGAATATTTCCTCGGACCAGCGTGTGTGCCATTACATCTGCTAGCCATGGGAATCATACTCAGGGTCTTTACGTTATTGTTGGATCCAAAAAAACTCCTATCATCATTGTCACCTTGGGTTTCCACGCACGGCCATTCCAATGGAAGACTTTGTGTCATAGTTCACAGCTTACCATGCAGACACTCTGTCAAGCAATTAACATGTTGGCTTCTACGATCAAACTCCAACTTTCACGTTTACCATCTTGACCGCGTAGAATCCTGATTTTTTTTTAAACTGCGCGGTTATATCCCATCATGCGTGCCCATGTTCCAAAGTATCCATACCAATCTTTGGAGGCATATGCAATACAATGTCGTAATTAGTAAAATTTGAAATCTCCGAGTGGCATTCTGACAAACCACTTACCTTTATCTACGCCTCCACAAACAAGTCTGTGCTCTCCAAATTATCGTTGTCTTGGATTTTCTCTATTCTCCACCTGTGCTTTATTCAGCTATTTCTAAAATGAATCTAACTACCATGCCTTTAAACACTTTCTTACATTTACAGTCTGGCTCTGATACCATGTTAAATTTTGGAATCGCTGCAAATGTAATAGCACTCTATATTTTCAGTATTATTTTCAAATGCAGCAATCTCTCTTGCATTTATATTGCAGATGAGGCAAGGAGAGATATGTCCCTTCATGGGACATGTCTATTCATTATTATATTAATTTCTCCTAATAGTATTTTAGATATATATCTATATATATATTATATCTCGCATAATAAAATATGTATATATTCAATAGTCTCGTAGGATTTATTTGGTAGAAGCTACAAAGCATCAACAGTTTTGATGTCGGAAGGTAACAATATGAATATGCAAGAAAGAGTATTTAAAGTACTTATGGGAGAATGCTCTGCATTCCTTCGCATAAGAAGTTGAAGGCTTGCAATTTTGGTTGTAATGTTTGTGGTCTTTGAATGTTGCACTATCGTGTTTTCAGGTCCCCCTGAGTTCAAAGTTTAAAGTTGTGATTTGTTGTTTGCTGACAATGAAATTGTCTGTCAGGACTTGTATGGAGGATGCTCCGCATTGATGTTTCTAAGTGTGCAGCTTGGTAGACATGTTCAAAAGGTTTGTGAGATATTCTAGTTCAGATTTCATATTTTAGTTTGCTCTACAAGTGAAGATATGTTATTTTGCTGTTTGAGATTGTTGTCGAAGTTGGTCTTTGGCCGACTCGGTGCATTATCTTAATAGAATTATGATTTTTCGCCTGGGATATGCATTTTAAGGTTGAGTTAAGTGGTTGTTGTAGGTTTTTTCGTGTTGTGTTTAGATCCACATTGAGTTATGTGCATTAGAAATTTTTTTGGGGTTGATTGGTTAACACGTTTTAATGTTTTGCTACACGTTATGTTGGATGTAGTTAATGGTAGGTGTTGCTTGTGTATGCTTCCTTTAAATTAATTGTGGAAGGCATGTTATGATGAATTTATGGCCCCTTTATCTCCTGGGGTGGACAGCATTGAGCAAAACAGTTCATAGTGGCTGACTTCCTGTAAATATTGCATATCTCTATCGTGGCCGACCTAGTTGAGGTTTTCAGTGATCAAGTTGATATATATAAACTTGTGGATGTTTGAGTATGGATTGAGTGTTACTTGATTTTGAATTATATGTGACACGAATGTGGAAGAGCAGATGTGCGAATATCTTAAGATCCTACGTCATTTCAATTCATCAATTCCTTGTGTCTGCTAGAAGACAGTGAGCTGTTTTGGTAGCTTGTGCAGTTTTGTACTTGCGCTAGAGTTGTATGCTTCAGTCAGCAAGTCACTTGTATCTTGTCCAGGGATCGTACCTCTAAGTCTTGCAAGTCCCTTGTATCTTGCCCTAAGGTTGTATGCCTTAGCCTGCAAGTCTAAATCAAGAGCAGTGAGCATCCTTGGCCTTTGCCCTAAAACATTGTATTCATGTTATACACATAGTGAGTGTGATTCTCATCTTGGTTTTCCCCACATTGATTTTTCCACGTAATGATCATTGCATTGTTTTTCATTGATGGTTAGTTGGATAAAGATAATTGATAAGTGTTTGTGACAAAATTTAAAGATTGTTAAGACTAATTCAAACCCCCCCTCCCCTCTTAGTCTTGTGGTGTGTGTTGTGAGGTTTTCACACCATCGCCCCATTGTAAATGGGGACCCCCTCTTTTGCAAGCAGTAGGAGTAGTGGTCTTAGGTAGTCTTTGTTGGCGACAGTTTTCGAGCCCCTTGGTCTAGCGAGTGAAGTTCGAGGGTTGGTTTTGGGCAATTTTGGCCTGCTGAGAAATCAAGTCTGTCTGGAACATGGGCAAGAGTTGTGCTAAATCTTTCGGGAATATGGGATAAAACCAAAGGATTCGTGACGAAACAAGTTTAAACCCTCTAGGAATCCTTGTTCCAGCTTCAATTTGACCTTAGAAAGTCGAAATAGATTGTGGGAGGTAGCTTTGCTGAAGGCGTGCTGAATCCTGAAATTTGGCTAAGTCCTAAAATATTTTAAAAACCCCAAAATCTATAATCTGCACCTTAACTCCTATGAAGCTGAACTCAAACATCCTGGAAGGTATTTATACAAATATAACTTAAAGTATAAGAAATTCTTATACTTAAATGTTATATTTGTATAAATTCTCTGCCCCTGAACTAAAAATGGCTAAGTGTAAAGTGCCAGTCTACTGTGTCCAAGGTGCCTCTGATTTCCGCCAGCATGTCCATCCTACCTCCAAATTCCGCCAAGCCCTATGGGCTCCCAAACTCGGTCTCGTGGCAAGGTTGGAAGTGATGTTGAAGTGTTTGAAGTAGATTTCGGAATTTTTGAGGTTGATGGACATGG
>MU226945.1:1635374-1667754 GCA_018584345.1 Thuja plicata
TAAAAATTTCTTCATTTGACAAGGAATGAATTTTTGAACTAAGCTCGTGAATTCTGGATTATTGAGTAGATATTTTTATGTGCAATTCTGGAGTCAAATTGCATTGGATAGATCATCCGTAAGGAGTCTCTGGTGAAATCTTATTTCCGGAATAAATTGTAAGCGTGTCCATTTTTATGTGCATTAGAGTTTTCAATTATTATTAAGTTTTGTCCTTTATAAATTTTTTTTTTTTTTAAATTCTGTAAACAATTTCATTTTCAGATGAGTAGATAAAATCATTTGTAGCATTTTGAGTTTGACTATTGTAGATATAGTGA
Source organism: Thuja plicata (assembly GCA_018584345.1). Lineage (NCBI taxonomy): Eukaryota > Viridiplantae > Streptophyta > Pinopsida > Cupressales > Cupressaceae > Thuja > Thuja plicata. The sequence goes on from MU226945.1 coordinate 1,635,695, forward strand.
AATATTTTATTGTTTCCATATCTATATCTAGTTTGTCTCCATATTCAGGGAGTTAAAGCGCAATCTAGACTGATTCAGAATTTGCATATATATATTTGATTCTCTGCATTTGAATTATTGAATGGTTTATAATCGAAGTGCATTAAACTTTATAAAGTTATACACAGTAAACTTGTAATATTGACTCTATCTGCCTTTTAAATTTTGGCACTGGTCTTTATACTGCTCATAATTCGTAATTCATTTGTTGGCAATTTATTTGTATCTTTCATTTGAAGAAGTTAATATATTCTTATTTTATAATCGTTTTAATTTTACATACATATAATCATTTATTTTATTTTCAATTCAGAATCTCCAAGTTCGAAGTGATAATATTTTGAAGTTAATAGTAGAGATTTATAATCAATTAAGCGATTTAGAAGTTTCTGAATCTTCTTGCCATTTCAAGAAAATCTCATTGCATTTAATCAGTCTGCTTTAAGTATCTTGGATTTAAGATTGTTGTCCAGGATCAGGTGTACCCGCCTTGGCTTTGCAAAGCTAGAAGCGCAGGGGATTTGGATTGTATCGATCAATCCCGTCACGTTGGCCTTAACCGGTTGGATATCCTAGCATCGAGTTGGCAAGACTCGTAGGATTCCAATCTGCGGTTTTGGGAACCAACGCCCTCATCGAGATCCACTATCTCGTGACGAGGAGGTAACACTCACTATGGGGAAGTAAGGGTCCTCTCAACCGGTGGCCTCAATGTCATATTATACTCGCTGAGCTAGGAGTTCACTAATATTGCCTCCGCCTCCATCATAGCACTACTCCCCAATATATGTGTCCCTCCTGACGGCTCTCCAGACTTTGCAACTCTCCGCCAGTCAACGCTCCACTAGGCAACTTCGCGGCCATGGACTTCGCTCTAGTCTCCACTACCTCCTCTATTTTTGGAGGTCGCCCGACCAACTTTATAGAAGGTGGTGCAACTTCCTACACTACTGTTGGTGCCATATTAATAGGTGTCCTCATCTAGCCGAACGCAGGGATGGGTGCTGTGGTCACAAAACCCACTGTAGCCCATGGAGTCAAATGTGTTGTCTCTGACAGAAGAGATAGAGCTAATAAAATTGGTGTAGTAGTTGTTGTCTCGACGACTGTAGAATCTACGGCCTCATCCTCCGCCACCTGGATACCACCCTCTCTAGACTCTCTAGAGGTGTCAGAAGTCTCCAAGGTAGCCTCTCTGCCACTATCTACATCCTCGGATTTGGACTTCGAAATTCCCTGACGTCTCCTCTTCTATCTTGCTAGTGTGATCCCTATATCCAAATGCCTCCAATACAATATCGGCGGCTCGCCAAGTGCCAAGGTGCCTTCAGGCTTCCCCACCAACTCTCCAATGGGAATATGTACTCGTGTGGCCTCCAAAAACAACCCAATAGCGTAATGCGGCATGTAGAACGTCTTATTTTGCAAGGTCATAAACTCGAACATGCGCTTTACCAAGAGTGATGCCCAATCATATACTCGGCCACCGGTGACCATTCATCAGGAGAATCTGTGGAAGGGCTATGTCTGAGGCGCGGCTAGACCCTGTCAACTGACTCTTCACGACGTCCATGATGCATCTCCATGACCCTTCTACAATGAAGGACTTCTTTATCCCTCGCCCCTTGGAAGCTTTTGCCACCGAGTCCATCTCTGCAGGTGTGAGAGTTCGTGACACCATTTTGATCCAATATTCTTAATCATCCCTCATCATCTTCTTTGCCTTCAGATCAATCTTTTTGCCATTTTTGCCAGGTATGCCAAATACTCGTGAATTTTGTGACGTGAAGGAAACCTTCAAATCACGCCCCAAATACTCAAACGTGCTCGAGCGTGAGAACCTGTCAAATGTCTCAATCATGACTCGCAGAGGACCCTCAGTCTCGGATGCAAAATACTGGCATCTAGATGGCCCACTGCACTTCCGCTTTCCTCAGGCTTTGCTTCACCAAATTTGTGTCGGGAGTATCCTGCCACCATTTTCGACACTAACCCGTTCAACCCTTCGAACACGACTGTCTGTGCTATCGCGAAATCTTTTTGGGCAGCCATCTGCACCTTAGGTCTCAGCTTCTTCTTGGTGCTCGCGCTTGCCTCTACTTTGCCTTCGTAGGTTTCCTTTTTGGGCAGTCATCTGCACCTTAGGTCTCAGCTTCTTCTTGGTGCTCGCGCTTGCCTCTACCTTAGGTCTCAGATGGAAAAACCCTTGCATTTTTATCCATGCTCGAACTACTTGATTGTGATTCCTGTAACAGTGTTTTCCAATTTCTTTTCCCTATGAAATCCATCAATAACTGTCTCGTTTTTTGGCGTTAGGTGAAGGCTGAACAAAAACAGTTAAGGTATTCGTCTTCTTCCTTCCTAACCAACTTCAAAAATAATCCTTCATAGCTGTAGTCATGTTGGGCCATGCGGCTGTGTTATTTCCTTCATTGTAGGTGTACCTTGTCCCTTCATCGCTAGTCTTTGATTGTCTTTTTGCAAGCATCGTGACCGTACGACCTCCGACATGTGGCTTCTTCTGTGCAGAGCTCCCGATATCCGTGCATTTAGCCAACCTCGTGCATTTAGCCTTGTAGAACTTAACTCGGTACAATTTGGAAATCACACCAAGAATTCCATATCCTTCACCAATCAGGACATACATAGCACCATACCGCGTACTAATGCAAAGCATAGCCTCACTCAGAATTCGCGCTACCATGCAAGAGCTTTTAAAAATGACACCAATGCAATGACTTTGGAATTTAGCCCACTTTAGGCCTGCGACTTTTTATTGCCGATGGTGTTACCACCGTTCGGTGGTCCCACCTACAGTGTTACCACCGTTCAGGGGTTCCACCCACGGTGGTTCCACCATTCATTTAGCCTTGTAGAGCTTAACTCGATACAATCTGGAAATCACACCAAGAATCCCATATCCTTCACCAATTGAGACATAGGTAGCACTATACGGCATACTAGTGCGAAGCATAGCCTCACTCAGAATTCACGCTACCATGCAAGAGCTGTTAAAGATGATACCAACGCAATGACTTTGGAATTTAGCCCACTTTGGGTCTGTGCCCTTTTATTGCCGATGGTGGACACTGATGGTGTTACCACTGTTCGGTGGTCCCACCTACAGTGTTACCATCATTCGGTGTTACCACCGTTTGGTGATTTCACCCATAGTGGTTCCACCGTTCAGTGTTACCATTGTTCGATGGTCTCACCGTATGGCTTGCTCTATTCTATTTTTTTTCAATTTGATTTTTTTTTTTAATCTTCTTCTTGCGGTGCCTTCTGTCAGCTCGGGTCGCTCTACCTGTTGCCTTCGCCTTTCCTGGTAGGGATTCAACTTGGACCCGTTCAACGCATCTGAGATCTCCCGTCCATCCAGAGTCAACAACTTGATAGCCCCATTTTCGCCAACTTCCCAGACCTTGTACGGACTAAGCCACCTTACTTTGAACTTTCCTGGTTTGATCTCATTCCTCCCGTTGTACTTCGATATGAGTTGTCTTGGGGTGAACCGAACCCATCTGAGGTGTTTGTCATGTCACGCCTTACGCCTCTGTTGTTCTACGTTCGTGGCCCACTACGCCATCATCCGTCGCTCATCCAATTTGTTGAAGTTGTGCAACCTTTCCCGAAGGCTTTCCATATCCCCCAATCTATTTTCAATAGCTATCCTCTGACTTGGAACCATGAACTCGGTAGGGACGACTTCTTGCCCGTACATCAACTGGAACAGTGTTTGTCTTGTAGTCACCTTGTACGTTGTGGTAGAAGCAGAGTACTGACGGTAGTTTCTCTTCCCAATCTTTTTGTTCTACCCCGCACGACTTGTATATCACCGACACCAATATCTTATTTGTAGCTTCTTTTTGACAAGGAGTGAAAAATCTTGAGCTTCGTTGTGAGCAATCGGATGACATGGTTCACAAAGTGACCTCTATCACTCATCAACTAGATCGGAATGTTGTACCTTGTAATAATTTGTTCATATATGAACTTCGCTGTGCTCAAAGCTGAGTTGTTTGGCAAAGCCCGTTTGTCCACCCACTTCGTTAGGTATTCGGTAGCCACCATGATATACCGGCATCTCCGAGTCCCACTTGCCTTCAGGGGTTCGATAAAATCCAAGCCCCAACGTTCAAAAAGTTCTTATGCGTGAGAAGGATTGAGACACATAAAGTCCCTCTTCAGTGGTTTTCCAACTCTTTAACAGGTATCACAACTTACGACCCACTCCCTAGCGTCGTTGTACAATGTGGGCCACCACAAACCTATGAGTAGCACTTTCCTCACGGTAGTGTAAGGCCCCATGTGTCCGCCAACCGGACCTTCATGCGCCTCCCGAAGGACACTAGGGACTTCTTCCTCCAAGACGTACCTTCGAAGCACCTTTTCCGATCCCATTTTATATAGCAGCCCATTGATTAGCTGGAAAGTTCTACTTTTGAGCACCAGTTTTCTTACCTCCCTAGGTGGTATATCGCTCAGAAGCTGCGATGCGTACAAGTACTCCCCGATACTCTTGTACCATGCAAGCAATATTGCAATGTGGAATAGGTGGGCATCGGGGAAATCATCATTAATTCTCTCAAGTGGTTCACCAGTCTTGATCCGAGAAAGTTGGTCGGCAATTACATGGCTCTTCCCCGACCGTACTATGATGGTGAATGTGAACTCCCGCAACAATAACAACCATCTACTTACTTTGCCGTGGATTATGGGTTTGTTGAACAAATACATCAAGGCCTGATGGTCCACGTAGAACATGAATGGTGTTGCCAATAGATAATGTCTTAACTTATGAACTGCATTAACCATCCCGAGCGCCTCCCGCTCTGTCGTACTACAATTCTTGCACGCCCTCGACAACAGCCTGCTCGCGAAATAAATGGGGTGGTTTAAGCCGTGATTGCCCACCTGAGCCACAATTGGAAAATTTGAAGCGTCCACATGGACGTGGAACTCCTTGTCCCAATTAGGAAACGCTAGAATTGGTGCTCCAACTAGTCCTGTCTTCAATTCTTCGAACGAGGTATCTTGTTCTCTCCCCCAAACATAGGGGTCTTTCCGTGTCAACCTGTCGAGAGGGTAGGAGAATTGAGTAAAATTCTTTATAAACTGCCTGTAGTAGCCAATGTGGCCTAGAAACGACTTCACCCCCGTGACATTCGTGGGAGGCTCCATCTCTACGATCACTCTGACCTTGTCGGGGTCTGTCTTTAATCCGGCCTTACAAACAGTATGACCCAACAACTTCCCTTGTGGGACCATAAAGCTGCACTTCTTTGGGTTGAGTGCCAACCTTGCTCTCCGGCAACTCTCCATACATTCCCGAAGGGCTGCTAAGTGTGTGTCCTGTTCGCTGAAGATCGACCAGTTGTCAAGGAAAGCCCTGAAATTTCCTACCGACATCTTGTCAAAGATGTGTAGGATTATCCGTTGGAAGGTTGTTGGTGCGTTGCATAGACTGAAGGGCATCCAGTTATATGCGTACACTCCATCCTCCACCACGAAGGTTGTCTTCAATTTGTCCTCCACGATAGATATCTAGTTGTATCTGGAGAACCCATCCATAAACGAGTACATCTCGTGTCCAACTACCTCCTCTAGGATCGTATCTGTAAATCGGATGGGAAAGGGATCTTGCACGGTGACGACATTAAGGCACCTGAAGTCGACACAAATTCTTATTTGGTTGGCCTCCTTTTTAAAAGATATCACAATCGAGGACACCCATTCACTTGTCTGTACCTTGAGGATGATCCCCGCCTCGAGCATTCGCTCAATCTCCTCATTCACCCTCGCTGCGTAATTTTTACTCATTTTGTAAGGCCTTTTCCTCATAGGTATGACTCCAGGTACCAAAGTAATGCGGTGTACACAACTCCGGCAGTACACCCTTGAGGTCTTTGTAGGTCCACGCAAATACATCCTTATACTCCAAAAAAATCTTGAATGTTGCACCCTTCAACGCGGGATTCCAGTCATCCCCTTCCAGAATGTTGTGCGGGTTTGCCTCATCTCCTAGATTTGTGACCTGCAGGGATGGTTCTTCATACTTTATTGGTCTCTCGGCATCAAATTTGTCGGCTGGAGTTTCATTCACACGGGCTTCCCCCTCCTTGTACTCCCTGTATTCCGACGGGAACAAATCCATCTCCGATGCTTGTCCTACTTCCTCGACCTCCAGCATATAACTGTGAAATAGCTCATAGTCTTCCATCTGCCAGTGGAAGAGTCCATTCATCGAGCCCGTTTCATCCTCCGAACACTCCTTGAGTTCTATAACACCTTCGTCGTTAGGCTCCATTCAGTTCCGTCCTTCGTCCATTCCACCATTCTCTTTGTCAGAGTTCGACTTCGAGGAATATGCAAGTTCTTCGCTCACCATCTAGGTTTGGAGGTTGATGACAAACTTTCACCCTCTGCTCTCCATTGCGAGAGTGTTTTTCTTCTAGTTGTGATTGGCCCTTGCCGCCATAAGCCACCCTCTTCCAAGGATGGCATCATATCCCTTCTTCAAGGGAATTACAACAACGTCAAGGACAAACGGTTGTGTGCCAATTGTTACTTGTTGTGCCATCAATGTCCGGAGGGGCTTGATTCCATGCTGGTCCGCACCTACGAGAGTGAAAGTGGGTGGCTAGAGGGTCGGTCTGCCAAGTTTTTTCCACATCTCCTCTGGCAAGACATTTACCCCAGAGCCGTCATCCACAATAGTATCTGTCAGGATTGACCCAAGGGCACATGATAGAGGCCACTCCTCATAGCACTAACTGCTATGTCTGAAGGTAGACGATCTCTAGTTCCAAACATTCTACTCTTTAATCTCTTCATATCTATGTGCTTCATATTTGTATCCACAACTTTCCTCCACTTAGAAACCATCGAGGACTCGGGATAAAATCCTTTAGATAGTTTCCTTATCAGCATCGTCCTCTCTTTAATCCCTTTACCTTCCGCCATAACCTTGCCTGAAGCTCGAAGTCAGTATGGTCTTAAGGGACTTCAGCAAAATAATAATTTTCAGACTTCTACATCCTTGAATTAATCCATGAATTCAATGCAATGACCTAGTAATTCTATCCATAGAAGACTATAAATAGAGTATGCATTTGAATTAGAATCATAGGAACACAACAATCAATACATAGCCACTAAAATGATAAAATCAGACCCTTATTGAATTTTGATTTTTTGAGGAAAGTTCATGGTAAGTCTGGAAACAAGCTTAAAAAAATCAGTTCTAACTACTCATTGTCATCACACATCATGATCCATGGATTTACTTTGAATTATGAGTTAAAATTATGAACCAATCCATGCTCAAAACCAAATTTTACCATACAGATCAATTTAGATTTTCTGAGGACAAACCTGCACCTACCTTACTCCGGATGAATTCAGTCCTCAAACTTAGTGATTTGTGCACAAAATGACCTCTTAAGTACTCAGCAACAGCCTCCTTGATGGTTGGATGAATGAATAAATTATGAAGATTTTTGCTTCAGATTTGGGTCTGCAGATGCCTGTGTTTCAGACCCTCTAATGGCCTCAAAACGAGTCAAGAATGGCCACGAAAGGTCTGCAATGCATATAAGTTAGCGTAGAAGATCATTAAAATACTCTGAAATTTTCCTAAGAAAATTGATTTTATTGAGTTTTCAGACTTAGTCTGAAAGCTCTCATATTCAGCCCCCCATTTGCTAGAAATCAGTCAAAGAACATGTGTTTTACCCTTGCAATTAATCCACAATCAGATCTGGAATGGTTTGGAGCTTGTGGATTTTACATGACTCTTCAAAAAAATCACCCAAAGAGATAAGATTATAGACTTTAGTCTGAAGACACCCACTTAGCATGATGCCTCCAAATTGGTCTTAAAATCAAAAGTTTTGCCTCCTTTTCAACCTGCAATGAAACATGGATGAAACTGCTTGCATGTGATTTTCCATGAATTTTTCAAAAAATCACACCATATAGGGCCATTTTCAGATTTTGATCTGAAGATACCTGTTTGCAGACCTTTCTTGGCTTCAAATTTGTCTCACAAAACGCAGAATTGCCTCCATTACCCGGCAATTAGTCATGGCATGAATTGGTGGATAGGAAAAATCCAAAGATTTTTTTACAAAATCTCCCCCCATATAGAAATTTTCAGACTTAAAACTGAATACACCATTATTGTAGCCAACTCACCTTATTCTCTTCCCTTGGGAGTCAAAGAAAAGGCCTGATCTCACCCAGCAAGCACACTAGATCAGGTTGCTAAGTGCTGAATGATGTCTTCTCATGGTTCGATTTCAGCCTCTTGGAGTTGGGCGACTTCTAGAACCAGCTTCTTAGCTTTTCTTCTATTTGCTTCAACCACTTAATCACTTCCTTATTCTTTCTTATGGTTGTAGCTTGTCTTTGTAAAGTAGCTTTTGGTTTGATTTTCACCTACACAAGCAATGTGGGATAAAAGCTTGCCACCTCAAAGTTTGTGCAAATTTATTTTTAATTTACTTTCCCCTTCATTTAATTATTTTATTTTATTGCCTCTCAAAGGGGAAAAAATCAATCAATGTGAGGAATTGCAAAAAATTTACTAAGGACACCTTTAACCACGCCAAAATAGGGAATTCCAAGTTCCAAAAGGGATATCAGTAGTTGTTTGTCTTCATCCAAGTGGGGAAAATCAAGCCACATAGGGACAAATTCCCACATTCCATACTTAGAAAATCTTACCTTTACTTGCACACAAGTGGGGAAATTCGACCCAGGGAGGTATTAATTTCCAACACTTCGAAAAATTCCGTTCATCCTCAATTACTTCCAAGGGGAAAATCGACCCATGTCTGGATAAATCTTTGTTGGGATATTCCTGACTTTGGAACTCAAAATTTGTCGAAGTATAAACCCAAAGGGGAAAATTACAAAGTTACCGGATTCGGACCCTGGACCCCGGATCCGGGTCCGGGTCCGGATTCTCCTCCCGGTCCGTGCTGGATCTAGGCAGGGTTCGGATTTGGAATGTGTTTTAACTTTATGAGTAAGCCACCATTTTGTCCTATTCATTAGTGCAATTTGATAAAGGGTTGATATGATTATTAGCAAGCACACGTTCAAACTGAAAAGTGAGCAGCAGCAGCATTGATAAATAAAAAATTGCAGAGGTAATATAGTAATCAAATCATTCAGTCTCTTACGCCAACAACAAAGACATTACATATATCAACGAAATGTTAAAATAAAAACAATAGTCTCCAGCCACCATAAAAGTTTGGCACAATAATAAAAGAACATGCAATTACATCTATGCGAGCAAAAACGTAAAAAGAGAGAGATATTACCAAACGGTGTTAATAAAAAAGGATAAAGAGACTAAATAAAATTATAAAATGATTAATAAAGTTAAAACACATCCAAATTTTGAATTTTCATTTTGTGATTCAGAAATTAAATGTGCTGATTTTCTTTAGAATCGTGAACATAGATCAATGATCAAGCATACTACTTAAATTTTTAATGTTTATCTTGGAGATTTGGCATTGATCAATGATCAAGCATCATAGATTCATACTATGAAATGATTTAGTTTTAGAATTATGTATATTTCTCTTATTTTTTGTATATATATATATATATATACTCACGAACCCATACGAATCCAAATGGCAAAAAAAAAATTTCACGAATCCACGAACCATATTCATGAACCCAAATCCGTCCCCGAACCCGAATCGGCAACTTAGGAAAATTACTCTGCATCTGGACTCTTCACCACATTTCATTATCCTTAGCATCCAGGTGGGGAAAACCAACCCATGTTTGGATTAATTCCCAACACGTAGAAAAATTTTGCCCATCAAGTGGGGAAATTCATACCATGTCCAGATTTTCTTGATTTTAAGTGGGGAAATTCATGCCATGTCAGGGCATCCTGGATTTTAAGTGGGGAAATTCATGCCATGTCCAGATTGTGTGCATTTTTAAGTGAGGAAATTCATATCAAGGTCCGGATTTTGTGCATTTTTATAAAGAAAACTTGATTTCAATTAGGATTTTGACCATTTTGAGTATGGAAAATCATTTTTTATAAGGATTTTAAGGCCTTTATGCATGAAATATGCCTTTATAATGTATTTTGGACTATTTAACTAGCCAAAATATTAATACACTTACGATTTTAGGCTCGTTCCAGTACAACTTGATTCTGAAGGACGTTAATTTTAAAACTCCCACTTTTAAATTGTACTTGGCAACTTGATTATTTAACCACTCCTCAATCCTTTAAGCTCTGAACTGCCACTCTAACAGCCAAAACCTAACAACTACGAGCAAAAAGAGGGGGGTCCCCATTTGCAATGGGGTGATGGTTTGAAAAGGTCACAATAGTACCCCCTTTAAGTCCTTGTACATCCAAGCAAATACATCCTTATACTCCATAAAAATCTCGAAGGTTGCTGCAAAAGAAGATTAATTAGGACACAACAGTATTTCCTTTCAAACTGTGTGCAGACAAAATTTAAACATCATCTTATTGCTTGATGGGCCCAACCTCAAAAGCAACATATAACTGTCATATATATTGCCGTCATCTTTTTTCCTAACATAGTTGCAAACTTGTGACTAGGAAAACCGAATTTCGACTCAGACTCGATGACTAAGCAAAGATTTGATGAACTAAAAGGTACTTAAATTCATTAAAAAGCATTAATGTCGTGCAGAATACTGTTACAAAGCATATGAAATGACGATATAGAACATTGGAAAGTGTTATCTATTAGATTTGAATAAAAGAGGAGTAATATTACATCAGCAGTCAAAAATTATAAAAGCTGCCATGCATTCAAATAACAGTCAACAATTGTTTTGCAGGGCTCCTATTCCCTGTTGACATGTCATTTTTTGATTGAAAATGATAGAAAAAAAGACATCTGGCCAACTGTCGCTGTTGAAAGATTGCTTTTTTATTCAAAAAAAATTAAAAGGGAAGGCTGGACTGCAAAACCTTGCGGGCCAACTGAGGAACAGACACAAGAAGGGAAGCACACAGGCAGAACAGATGCAGTTGAAGTGGAGGGTAGACAGAGCTCAGGCATGGGCGGAGAAGGGTCATAGCAGGTATGTGCAGAACAGGATCACCGGCAGGCATGGGTAGAGCAGTGAGAAGTCTTGCAATAAAACAGATAAAGAAAAGAAACCCTAGAAATGAATTTTCCTGCAAACAATTCAATGAGTACTTGCAGTTACTCGCCGCAATTTGGACTCCCTGATTTATCTGAAGTAACTGGGCAAGTTGCTCAGTGCACACAAAAGCTCTGGTATACTCACAAGCTTGTATGTTTCAGGCGAGGTTTACACATGGATTCCTAATGTCTAAAATGATTAAAAAAGAAATTAATGCAAAAGCATCTAAATGCTAAATAAAATGAAGGATCCATTTGCAACTACAGAGAGCTTTGTATTTTGAAATTTCAAATGTAATCTGCGAACTGTATACAGTTATCACTAGCCACATAAATGCTACAGAATCATCTCTACTGACCTTCAATAATCCAAAGCGTGAAAGTTTGCGTCCTGTACACCTTTTTATGTCACACTGGCCAAAGTCCTGCAACTAAACCCATGTTATCTATCCGCTCAAGTTTTCAGCATGTTCATAAAGCTGCTTACTAGTTAAAATCATAAATACAGTAAAACAGCACCCATACATACCCACATGGCAAGCTGAATATGCAATTCTCGAGTATCTCCTTGTTCACCATCCTCTGCGAGATTTAATTGGAAGCCAATTAGTCATTTGAATATTTAAGGGGCTTAGTGAAGAATTGATGAACTTCAGTTATCATAATTTTTAAATATAGGATTGCATCAAATACTTATGATGTGATGCCTGTTGAGTAAGATGCAATAAATGAAATGATGAGACGTTCAAAATCTGAAGGAACTAGCTTCACGCATTTAGAAAGCAATAATTTAAGATCTCCCTTCCCATTCCCTTGCTTCATTATTCCTAATGCTTTCCTTCAACAAATAACATCTCAACCATTTATAATCAATTATTAATTAAATCCAGTCCCACAAATACTTTCAACATGCATTTGCTACCTTCTTAGATCTAAGTTCAAAAGAATATTAGTAAGTGAAAAGAAAATACAAGCATGATAATTATCAAATATTTATGATAACTGCAATCAGTTTGGCTGAACGGTAAAAACGCATCATGTAAAAGAGAGAAGCACACAATGTGAATGGACAATGAAATGTATAGAAACATTTAAACAATACAAGCAATAGATGTATAAGGTACAAGTGATCACTGACATAGGAGTGATGACTCAACTAGAATAAGAATCCTAGATGGTCCACTTGTGATGATGTGTCCCCTTTTTCTAAGCCTTTTTTCTGACGCATCGTTAGCCCTTTTTGCCCTGGTCTCGCCGGCTATCCAGGACAGTACAGGGGTCAGTGTGAGTTTTGGCCTAGGCACTTCCGGTTCTAGGCCAATTGGAGCTGTTTTGGCAGGGTTCCTCAATACTTACTATTTATAGTAAGTCAACAAAGTTCAGTCTTTTGGCATTTTCAGTATTGGACTTGGAGCGTATCGCCGAGAGCTTTCCGACAAGCTATCACACATTGTCTTCCGAGTTCGTTTGATCTTCCATTTTAATGCTAGAAGATTTAATAGTCTATTATTATGCCATTTTGTTATTAAATGGATATATTAATTTGAAGTGGTTAATTAAGACATAAAGTGGTAATATGAAAGGACAGAGAAGGGGAAACTGAAGAGTCAGCTTGTTGCTTTAAAAGAGGGAAAGGAGACTCATTTGGTTCGTGCTTGATTTTATGATTTGACTACTCTTCTCTTGGAGAATTTGGGAAGCTTCTAGCTTTCGATTATGGAACCTGAGGATGGAAACCTTCAGGCTTTCTCGGTGGATTGGACGGAAACCCAGTTCATCTTTCGAGGTGGATTTGCAACGGAGTTCACATTGTGTTTCAGGTTCTTCTCTAGTTTCCAATCTGACTGTGACTTCTGTTTTTAAGATTGGATCGTGTTATTAAACTGCTGAAGATTGAATGAAATAATATTTTTGAGATTATTTTTATCTGGCCATTTTCTGGTATTTGCTGGTGAATCTGTAATTTATTGCATGAAAATATTTGTTTAAACTTCTAAGATAACTTTGAGAAATTTTGGGGAGAATATCCATTGGGGATATTACAGATGATCTGTGGTGCAAGATTTGATTATAGCAACCATTGAATAAGGGCTTACATATAGATCTAAGGTTCACTCATGTAATTGATAATACATTATGGCTGCTAGCAGACACTCATTAATTACCCAACATCATACACATTACATAATCCATTGCACATGATTACATTCACACTTCAATTCAATGCAACTTTTGTCGTGTTCAGATCTCATCACACTAAGGTATTCTCCTAATACTATTGTGATCTCTTCATGCTAGGATTTTGTTATGTATATGCAATAAATAGACAGAAAATGCACCTAAACCTTGTAGATGCTTAAACATGGTAACCCTTCAAGATTACACTTTTAGTGTTATTTAAGAGTGCAATAGGTTATAGTTCTAGCTCATTTAATGCATTATATTTCAGTCTCTTTGTTTCCTTCCTTCACTCTGCCCCTTCCTCCACCTCTCTTCACTTCTCTATCTCCCTTGCTCCCCCTCTCCCCTAACCCCCTCTCTAATTTTTGCTGCTTTAACAAACTAGTGCCCTTGGATCAAATAGGTCAAAGACTTTGTCAATTTTTAAACTTCTACTCTCTTCTTTATAGTAGGTATTTCAATTGACCACATCATACATATAGATAGTAGATACATTTGTTGAACTGCAAAATTAAAGAAAAATTGAGTTTTCCCTATAAATCATTCAAATCGAGTAGACACCCTCTCACGCCCCTCTTCCACAACAAAGATCTCAAGGGCAAGCCCACATTGTCAGTTTCTTTTCTACCACCAGTAGTTCATCAGCTTTAAATGTTAGGAGAGGCTATTTGTGAAATGACTACCTCCTAGGATTCCAGCCTTGTCCCCTTAGCCCTCGACTTTCTTGGACAAGCACTCTCAAACTCTACATTAGCACTCATATAGTCATCGATGACAATATGATTGGTTCCTCCTATTGAACAGTTCGGATAACTAAGAGGGGGGGTGAATTAGTTATCATAAAACAATTTTCTTAATCTTAATCAATCTGGAGCAACCTTAATTCAATCTGATAAATAAAACAGATATGAACATGAAAGCACATAAGAACACCATAAACAATGTACACCAGATTTTTACGTGGAAAACCCAAGATGGGAAAAACCATGGAGAATGCCAATTCTCAAAAATTTAACACTGGTTAAGGTAATTTTTACAAAGGGTGGCTCACTGCCAAGTTGCTCACTGAAGTGGGCTCATTGCCCGACTATCATAGCCAATAGAAAAAGGCTCACTGCCAAAAGAAGAATAATGAAAAGGAAATCCACCATTGAAATAACTGTCGCCAATTGCAACACCGGAGGAACCCTACAGTCTGCTGCCTCCGCTAACACACTTTCACATACTTAACAATATATGAATTTTTCTTTTTAGATTTGCATCCTTTCTTCCACACACAAACATCAAATAGAATCATCTTTTACTTATACCATACTATGCCTTTATAATCTTCTAAGTCGGCCAAGCACAATTTGAATTAGGTCACCACATCCTAGGGTGGAAAGGAATGGAACGTCGACCACATAGAAACTCCTCGCTCAAAACAACATGCTACCCATTTATCATAATATCTGGAGGCAAATAGAATTTACACGTTACAATGCATACTATGTTTACGGAGCACGTTAACCCATTTCCAGATCGATCTAGATCTGTTGTAATGTTTTCACACATCCCCCATTGCAAATGGGGACCCCCTTTGCTTTTCGGTTTGCTTGGCCCCACTTTTTGGGTTTGTGTCTTCTTGGTAGCTCTAGCGTCAGTCCCCTGAAGTTCCTCCCTTTCCATTGAGAAGTGATAAATTTCCCCAAGAGTGAGAAAAGAAGCTAAGTACAAAAATGTAAAAGGTGATTAAATTATGAAGATTCCACAAAATCTTCTCAAGTGCACCCAAAATTGAAAATAGTGGGCATTCAATGGAGAATTAAAAATCAAGCGAAAAAAATCTAGGTATGCTCCGAGCAGTAACAAGGGATCATGGGATGCAGGGAAAATGGTTTAAAATCCTCCAATAAGCCTTGAAATACACCCAGCAAGCTCAAACACATGTGCCAAGAATGTGTTTAGAGTGCTCGAAACTACTCCATGAGGACTGATTCATGCCTACCATTGCTAAAAACAAAAGACAGACACAGACTGTTTGAAATTTTAAGAAAGTCAAATACTCTTCCATGGCGAGCATACACACACCCATGCCAACCTTGCGAGATCAAATAAATTTCAGAAAGGATCAGAATTTGTTTACCAAACCCGAACAGAATTGGCTTTGATGTTTGAAAGCATAGATTCCAAGTGATGCATTCGAAAGTTTGAATTTCTTCATGAAGGTCAAGAAATGTGACGTAGGAAAGAAATCAATCGCGTGGCCTCATAAGCCCTCACATGCGCTACTTTTTTGAACACCTGGAATCCTAATCAAGCATCAAAATCCATCATCAAGCTCCAATTGCACCCAGCAAAACATATCTTCCATGCTCTGAGAAAAAATTGTGGTTCAAAGGGAAATCATTTACAAACGTTCTGGCTCATTCATGAAATCATGCCCATGTTTGGTGAAGAAAATCCGGCTCATTCATGAAATTGCGCCCAAGGCGCTAATCTACGCGTAGAGAGGAGACTCGCCTATTAAAATAATCCATCATAACCTCTGAAATGCGCTCTGAGAGCATATCTGCACGAGTCTTGAAATCTTGCTCAGTGGAAAAATCCACCGCTTACCCCCAAAGGCGCCCAAGGCGCGGTTCCTGGTGGATGAAGGAAAATAGTCAAAGTGCAAACGTCCATCGGTGTGCCTAAAGCACACCCAGAGCGCTATTTTCATAAGGTGGAGGAATTCATGCAACAAAAAAAATCAGTCATAAGGCCCCAATAGCACTCAGAGCGCCAAAATCACAAAGTGAAGGAATTTTTTTAAAGAAATAATTCCATGGGATACGTCCATATGCGCCCAAAGCACTTATTGTCCATAGTTGGGAAATGTGTCGAGGAAGTAAAAGTTTGTGGGTGCCTAATTTGCGCTCCCAGCGCATTTGGAACATAGTGAGGGAAAAATTAAAAGTTCAAAGTCTGATGTTATGCTCAATATGCGCCCATAGCATACAAACATGAAATATTTTTGAGTTTTAATTATCTGGCAGCATGTTATTTTGCCCACCATGGATCAAAATTCTATAAGAAGAGGAAACTAGATAAAGAGGACCCTTATGCAGTGCTGAAAAAGGATATATATGAGTACAACAGCAAAGGAGAAATCATGCTAATTGGAGATTTTAATGCTAGAACAGCAAATAACCAAACTCTTTGTCTTAATAGGGAAGTGGAAATTGATGACAACCCTCTATGGTTAGAAGAAGAGGGTAATCAAAGTTAAGAAAGAATATCTCAAGATGAAAGAGGAGCTATCACGCAGTACGGGGCAGAACTATTAGGGATGTGCAGGCTTTATGATCTGATTATATGTAATGGCTTAAAAGCTTGGCCAAGATCGGGGAACATTACGTGTCACACTTACAATGGTCAAAGCGTTGTGGATTATGTTATAAGTTCAAAGCAACTTGCGGTAAACCTAGCAAATTTAGAGGTGAAGGACTGCCCCATGGAAATGAAATCAGATCACAATCCGATATATGTTAAGCTAAATATCCAAAAGGATGATCAACATCAAGGAAAAATGCAGCAAAATGAAAAGAAAGAAACAACTCAAGGCACAATCCTTTTGACGCAAGAAAACCAAGAAACTTTTCAAACAGTGCTCCAAAGACAGCTACAAGAAATGGAAACCGAGGGGAACTTGTCAAACAAGAAAACTATAGACAGCGTCAAGTTGACCTCAGTAATTCTAAAGGCTCTTAGATCATGCAAAAGATCCAGGCCTAAAAAAGTAACAAAAACAGCTTTCCAGCTAACCCATGGTATGATGAAGAATGTAAAGCAGAAAAGAAAAGAAGCAAAACATGGGAAAATAATGGGGAATACACAAGGATTGTAAGACTAAAAAAAGATGAGTATATGCAAACTAGAAGGAAAGAATTGATTTTGCTTGGGACGACCAATCCAAGAGGCTTTTGAAGGAATTGCAGCAAAGAAACGTAAATAAAGAGAATAATATCACAGATTACCAATGGATAGAATATGCAAAACAGATGTATGAGAGGGGACAAGACCAAGACATCCCCCCAATATTCACATCAAGAACTAAACTCTTCTCGTCAAAAAACATTAAACAAGGAATCATAAAGCTTGCGATGGGTAAGGCTTGTGATATAGATGGTCTACAAGCGGAATACTTAAAATGGGGTATTGAAGCCCTCACGCCTCACATAAAAAGAATATTTAATGGAGTCATTGAAAAGGGGTTTCCGACAAATTGGACCACTAGTGTTGTCATCCCCTTGCACAAAAGTGGCGATATCAACAACCCTTCAAATTACCGCACTATAATGATCAACCCACTTTTCGGTTAACTCTTTGGAAGCAAGATAGAAAGGCGAATCAGCAAGTGGACTGAAAAGGAAGGAAAGACGGCCAAAGGGCAAGCAGGTGTTAGGCCCAAATATTCAACGATAGACCATTGCATCACACTCAGACACTTGATTGAGAAAGTTTCAGATACTCAAAGGGGAGAAGTATGTTGCTGCTTTGTTGACTTCAAGAAAGCTTTTGACACGGTGCCGAGAAGCAAACTTTGGAATAGAATGGAAGAGTAGAAAATTCCGGAACAGTATAGGGCTTCTGTCCATAGGTTATATGATCAAGTCTGGGCCAAAATCAGAACCAAACAAGGCTTATCAGAATGTTTCGGAAATGATATTGGAGTCAAGCAGGGCTGCCCTTTATCCCCTACTCTATTCGAGACGTGCATTGACAAATTAGAGGAATGGCTAGACAAGTTTGGTGGTGGTGGGGTCCATTTGACCAGCTATGTAATAAAGCTGCCCCTATATGCGGATGATCTCATTCTAAAGGCAAAAACAACACAAGATTTGAAGGAACACCTGAAAGCACTAGAGTTATTTTGTCATGAGGTTGGGATGAAGGTGAACACCAGCAACACTAAGGTCATGATATTTACCTTGAAGAGAAAGAAGGTTCATATAGAGTACATCTTTGAAAGCAGCCCTTTGCAAGTGGTCAATGAATATAAATATTAGGGTCTTGATTTCCACAATAAACTTAGTTGGGAAACTTGCAGAGCAAAAAGGTTACAAGGGGGATGGAAAGCGCTACACTCGCTACAGAATAGATGTAGAAGTGCTGAATTATGGGATTGGAAAACTAGGAAAACTGTTTTGGGGCTTTTGGTAGTGTCGAATGTGCTATATGGCTGCAAGGTGTGGGGTAGTAACACATCAGCAAGTAAATGGAGACAAATAGAAAGACTACAAAAACATCTAATCACAAGCAGCCTTAAAATTAAATCTTCTATTCCATGTGAGATTGTCTTGGCGGAAGCCGGGGCTTTTCCTATTGAAGCGGCAACTATGTGTCGGTTGCTAAGCTACTTAAGGAGATTAGAAAACATCGAGAAACACCGCTGGCAAAGAATAGCAGCAGAAAATTAGACAAACGAAAGAGCACGTGGATGAAACAAAACAACAAATGGATGGATAAGTGGGGTATTAAAATAAGTACGTTCAAGGCAAATTCAAGGAAAACACGTGGATTGGGCATCTTGGGAGAAAGGAGTACTACATCAAACATTTTAATCCCACACATGACCATACTCAAAAGAACTACATAGGAATGGGAATAAAATGGAAAGCTAAAATGTTAATTGCCCAAATAAGAACTAGTTCACACCAACTTAGGTGTGGAACCAGAAGATGGGCAATACCTAAAGAAGAGTGGGCAGAAAGAAAATGTTGTCATTGCAGTCAAGGGGTGGTGGAGACCGAATGCCATTACATCGAAGAGTGCTCAGCCTACAAGGATATTCGGGAGAATTACATTGATACCTTAAAAGTGAACACTTTGAGAAATTTGTTTGAAGAAGAAAAGATCACAAGGGTTGTTGATTTCCTAATCAAGATACATAGTAGAAGATCCAAGCTGCAGAAAGAGAAAGGGATCTAGTTGGTGGCTTGCCACGCTTGGTTTTTGCTTATTCATTTTGTTGTTGGCTACCCATGGGTCCCATAGGCTGTTTGGCCTCATGGACGTTAATAAAAACTTTCATTCATTCATTCAATCCTCCACTATAATATATATGCGCTCACATGGAGGTGTTCACATTAAGGAGTGGAATCAATCCTTCAATGGTAAGTATGTAACCAAAAAGAAAAGTTAACAGGATCGAGGAAATTCTTTTAAAAAACAAAAAAATATTTTGCTATGGTGAAAAGGGGTAGAAATATGTGATTGCAAATAATGGATTTAAAACTCAACAAAATGGTGGATTTGAAATTGGTTGAAATCAAAATCCAAGTTGAGATGGAATTAAATCGGAAATTTATTAAATTTTGGATTTTACGTCCAATATTTAACAACCATTGGAAAATATTGTAAAAATGGCAAAAATGGATTTTGGGAATTATTTTGAAAATTAATTAAATATTAAATTTTACATCTAGTATTTAATTAATCATGTGTTTAATTATCGAAACACTTAAATTCCAACCCGTTCAAGTGTATACCCATGGACAACTTGTGGATGAAGCTGAAATGCTCAAAATAGCACTTTTTAAGAATATTGGAAACACGAAGACAAATGGCAATGTTTGTAAGAGAATCTTCTCCGAAATAGAAACTTGGAAGAAAATTAAATGCAACTGCCTAAAATTGACTTAGCTGATTTAGTAGCTTTGAGGTTGGATTTCTATATAAGAAATGAGTCTTCATTTCATTTTCACATCAAAGAATTGGAGAATGAGCAGAGGTGAAAATTTTGGAGAATTTGTGAAGAAATTTTTGAAGAGGTGTGAAATTTCCTACAGAGAGAAAGCCTTTTCTAGTGAGAGGCAAAGTTGTATTGAGCTAAGAGTCGAGAAAGGAGGCTATGAAATTCAGAGGAAGGAAATTCTATAGAAAGTTGGAAAAATCAAAAGGGATATGGATTTCTTGAGAGAGAAAATCTCTTTCTAGAGAGAGTGGATATTTTATAGAAAATTTTCAATTTTTTTCTTCTCCAGAGTCAGAATTTGTAAGTAAAGGGATTTATTTGCTTTTCTCACTCCTCGCGTGTTCTTGTGTTCATTTTGTTTTGTAGGAAGGAGAAAGGGTAAAACCAAGAGGAACGAGTTTGTCCGGATCGGCCCTGATCAAGAATGAGCTAAGGGGATTCTGGAGTCTAAGATCATGTCGAAGTGGAAGAATGTTGGTAACACAAATCTAGGTCTTGATATGAGTGAATTCAATAGGAGGATGTTCGGGTATATAGACCATGATTCTACATACTTAGCTACTCAGATTGTCAATAGCAGGATCATGGCTGCAGCTTGTTTTCTTCCGTCTTTCCAACATGGAGAGTTGATTGTAGAATGCTCAAGGCATTACAATTCAGAAGACAGAACAATCAAAGATCTAGATGGTAAGGTGTTGGCAGACCTTTCTCCACGAGCGATCATAGAAGCTTTCGAAATCCCAACGTACTGAACAATGGTATTGAAATCGAAGGAGCAAGCACTTAGAGTTTATACTACTAGGATACACCATTGCAATGATGTGATCAACCATACGTGTTTGCGGAAGACCAGAGCTCACCACTTCAAGTTACCCAAGCAACTGGTATGGCTAGACCACTAACGAGAATATAGTGATTTGATCATGATGTTGAGTAGGGTATTTGAGATCCCACAATCCTATACATTCGAGCCATGGGTGTGGTATTTTGTCAAACAAGTGATCGAAGGGTTCAACGATATGCACTGGGCAGGAATGATCGACGATAAAAAAAGTGCGTTCAAGGAAAATTCAAGGAAAGCATGTGGATTGGGCATCTTGGGAGAAAGGAGTACTACATCAAACATTTTAATCGCACACATGACCATACTCAAAAGAACTACATAGGAATGGGAATAAAGTGGAAAGCTAAAATGTTGATTGCCCAAATAAGAACTAGTTCACACCAACTTAGGTGTGAAACCGAGAGATGGGCGATACCTAAAGAAGAGTGGGCAGATAGAAATTGTTGTCATTGCACTCAAGGGGTGGTGGAGACCGAATGGCATTACATCAAAGAGTGATCAACCTACAAGGATATTCGGGAGAACTACATTGATACCTTAAAAGTGAACACCTTGAGAAATTTGTTTGAAGAAGAAAAGATCGCAAGGGTTGCTGATTTCCTAATCAAGATACACAGCAGAAGATCCAAGCTGCAAAAAGAGAAAGAGATCTAGTTGGTGGCTTGCCGCACTTGATTTTCGCTTGTTCATTTTATTGCTGGCTACCTGTGGGTCCCATAGGCTGTTTGGCCTCATGGACATTATTAAAAACTTTCATTCATTCATTCAAACCTCCACTATAATATATATGTGCTCACATGGCAAAACGTAAAGAATTAAATTTCCTTCATTATGGTCTAAAGGTGTTCACATTAAGGAATGGAGTCAATCCTTCAATGGTAAGTTTGTAACCAAAAAGAAAAGTTAACGGGATCGAGGAAATTCTTTTAAAAAACAAAAAAAAACGTTTGCTATGGTGAAAAGGGGTAGAAATATGTGATTCCAAATAATGGATTTAAAACTCAACAAAATGGTGGATTTGAAATTTGTCGAAATCAAAATCCAAGTTGAGATTGAATTAAATCGGAAATTTATTAAATATTGGATTTTACGTCCAATATTTAATAAACGGAAAATATTGTAAAAATGGCAAAAATGGATTTTGTGAATTATTTTGAAAATTAATTAAATATGAAATTTTACATCTAGTATTTAATTAATCATGTGTTAGAAATAATTTAATTATCGAAACACTTAAAATTCCAACCCGTTCAAGTGTATACCCATGGACAAAACTTGTGGATGAAGCTGAAATGCTCAAAATAACATTTTTGAAGAATATTGGAAACACGAAGACAAATATCTATGTTTGTAAGAGAATCTTCTCCGAAATAGAAGCTTGGAAGAAAATTAAATGCAACTGCCTAAAATTGACTCAGTTGATTTAGCAGCTTTGAGGTTGGATTTCTATATAAGAGATGAGTCTTCATTTCAATTTCACATCAAAGAATTGGAGAATGAGCAGAGGTGAAAATTTGGGAGAATTTGTGAAGAAATTTTTGAAGAGGTGTGAAATTTCCTACAGAGAGAAAAAATTGGAGAGAAAACCTTTTCTAGTGAGAGGCGAAGTTGTATTGAGCTAAGAGTCGAGAAAGGAGGCTATGAAATTCAGAGGAAGGAAATTCTATAGCAAGTTAGAAAAATCAGAGAGAGGATATGGATTTCTTGAGGAGAGAAAAAATCTCTTTCTAGAGAGAGTGGATCAACCATAACTGTTTGCGGAAGACTAGAGCTCACCACTCCAAGTTATCCAAGCAACTGGTCTGGCTAGACCTCTAGAGAGAATACAGTGATTTGATCATGATGTTGAGTAGGGTATTTGGGATCCCACAATCCTATACATTATTGTTGCTATTTCAAGAAGGGAGTTAAAGGCATTTAAGAGTTGAGAGGACATAAAGAGTTTCAAAAAGCAAATCAAACTCATTATGAGATGATCATTTGACTTTGCTTGATTGTTCTTGGTGTTTGTGCAATTAAAACAAGGGTTTCAGTTGTACCAGGGCATTGGAGATTGTCCAATCTTCATTGTTTAGCAATTTTGAGGTTGTGAGAGATCAACCAGATTATTGCTTATCAGTGGGCTTCATTCAGAGGTCCAGATTGTGCAAATTGATTGAAGCTTTTGGAGGAGTGATTAATAATTCAAGGGTAAATTTGCAGGCAGTTGTAGCAGCGATTTATTGACTGAAATTTGTTGAATTCAGAGGCTACACTTGTGCAAATTAGAGAAGAAATTCAGAGAATGCATAAGGGTTTCAAGGTCGAGTTTGAAAGTCAATTCTAGAATTATTGTGGCTGCCATTTGTTTACACAGAGCTGCATATGTTGTTGAAGAACTCTTTTGCTACTCATATTCAATGTTCATCCTTTAAGAGGGTTTCAAGGCATGTATTACCTGTGAGTTCATTAATTGTAACTCTTAGATTTTCTAGGTATTGTTGATTTAGATAATAGGGGTTATTTAATGAATTGGATTGTCATTATTTTGTGGAAATTCTGAGTATTCTAGCTGGTATAAAAATCTGGGATTTTCGGCTGTGTATTTTCTAGTGCACCCGGGGGACGGACCCCCCTCCCAAAATCCCCAACGTCTCCGAGACGGGGACACATCGGGGATGGGGGGACGTCGTTCTGGCATTTCCGGCTGCGCCACCCATCTGTCGTCGTTCTGGTGGAGACACGGGGACGTCCCGGTGTCCCCTAAGGGGACAGAGGGACGACAACACGTCCCTCGACCCCTCCAGGGGCCGCACGGGCGTCCCCCATCACAGCCAAAAAAAAAGTGACTTAAATAATAATAATAATAATAATAATAATAGAACTACTCATAATTTTGATATCTATTATATAATAGAACTCTTCCATTTGCTGATTCTACAATTTAAAATTTTATTGTTCAAACTTCAATTTTCCATGTTCAATGTTCAATGCAATGTTCAAGTATTTAGTAATTCTAATTTACTATTTTTAATTTTAAAGTTATTGTTTTCAGTTTTACTATTTTACTTACATCTTTATGTCTTATATTGTTATACATCTTTTCATAACTAGCATTTTAAGTACCACATGTATATTATATAGTATATAGTATATACACACACACACCCAGTCCCCCGCCATCCTGAAATTGAGGCCCCTTTGTCCCCCCTACCCGGAAACTTGTCCCCCCGTTCCCCAGGGCAGTGTAACTATGGTATTTTCAATGCAATTTCAGATTTGAGTTGGAAAATTATTATTGCAATATCTTCTATTTGCTGTATTATATTGTCATATCGAACATTGCATATATATCACATTCATTCATCAAAACAAACACAAACAAGGCAAAAAAAAATTATTTACAAGAATCCGCCTGGAGAGGGTTCTTACATGATTTATCAATTATCATTTCATGGTATCAGAGTGGGTTAAGTTTTTGACGAATTTCTTATAAAAAAATTCATGGTATCTACCTGGAATTCTTTCCAGAATTTTTTCATATCGGTTTTTAATGAAAAGACGTGATTTTATTTGTTGTTGCGAATCGCAAAAGGGTTTTTTTCTGGATCGAAAATCTTGACTAAGAGTTTATGCAACCTGGTTCTTTTTCTCGTTTTTACTGCGTGACGCCTGGTGTTTTACCGCACAAAGGACTTCTGCTATGAAGAAATCAAGGGTTTCTTTAGACCTCAGGTTTGAGGATTGACGATTTTTTGTCTACGATGGATCTATTCTTTCATGTGACGACACGATGTTCTGTCACATGAAGATTTTTTTGAAGAGTATTTGAGTTTACAACGATCCTATCTATTTTTCTCCGCGTGATGGCTCAATGTGTGACGATTGTTTTGCACAATTTTCTAAAAATCATACGTCTACTAAAGGTTTTTGCTGTTTTCTTTACAAAAACATGTGATTTCAACGTCACATCGATGGTTTGACGATTTTCCACAAAATCGTGGTGTTGTATTACAACATTTTTTGGGTACAAAATCTTGGTTTCTCGAAGCTTGTTTGGGGTCACACCTAGGGTTTCTAGGGCGAACAATGTTCTTCTGCAAATGTTTTTGACAATTATTTTAACACAATTGTGGGTCTTGCTACTTTTGACGATTTTTCACAAGTTTTTTAACACAGATCTCTATGTCCCTGGATAAAGGAAGGGATAGATTTGTTACCCGACATCATGTTGGAAGCATAATGGAAAGTTGGTCATACCCAGAAGTTCTGCAACACTAGGGTGAGTCGCAAAGCGTTCTAAAGAGAAAGGGGCAGCCTTCTATGTATTCATGGCCAAACGACCTACAGATTATATCAAGTCATCTGTAGGGTAGTTAGAAGGATGGCCATTAAGGGGGGTATTAAAATAATATTGTAATATTGATATAATGGTCATCTTAGTTGGTATTTAGAAACTTCCTTTTATGTCTTTCGTCTTTAGTTAGTTTTAGGAAGTTTCCTTTCTATCTTTCATGTTGCTATTCTCGATCATTTCCGTTAGGGAAATATCGTCTTGTACTCTCTATTTAAGGAGCCTTCATCTCCTTTGTTAATATCTAACTATCAATTCTCATTTCAACAATATTGTCTATTTTAAGTGTAATAGATGTAAAAGATCTTGAGGAGAAGTGCAATTAACACGCTTCTTTTTCATCTGAGACGCACCATTACCTTCATCCAATCAACGATTTCTATTTTCCACTTGAACAAGAAGTAAAAGAACAAGTAGGGAGCATTGCAAATAATTGTAAGAAATGTAAAAATGAGGTGTTCTAATAGAACAATAACTTAACTAAAATTCAATTAACTCAAACATAACATTTCCAACTCTTTAAAACATGTTCAAAGATATTAATGTAATATAACATGAAATAATTAAATATTGAAGAAATTTAAAAGCATATACCTGATTCTGCACGGAGAGAAGCATCTTGATCTTGACCCCTACACAAGTACAAGATCTTGTATTACACAATCTGTGAAAGCATTATGAAAGTAAAAAACTAAAAATTGTCTACCTAGTCCTATTTAAAGTTCAATATAGACAGACGTACTCCTTCAAAATCACTATAATTCAAAGAATTAGGACATTCAACTCATATAGTGGACAAGTTGGCCATTTGACATTCTTCTAGACAAAACATTGGCAAGGGCAGGCTTACTTTGCTCGGATGATCTTTGGAATAATGATAGTCAGCAGTCATTCACTTGTCAGTAACTAACCAAAGCTCAAGTGTTAATGCAAAAGAAATATGAAATTGTCTTCCCAACTGTAATTGTATAATGTGGGCCTGTATTGGAGGGATTGTACATGGAGCATAACTCCCCTTCAACTACTATTGGCAGCCAATTGAACTAGTGGTGACAGGTCAAGGGCCATCTCAATCTCATGTTCTTCAAAATGTAAGAATGTCTTTCAAAGAAAAGGTTTCTAGATGGCTAGTAATACAATAAGGTAAATTGTCAAAGTACACTTGAGTAAAGTACATGTTACAAGTTGAACTCGATGTCCTTTTTACTGTCACTTTCTCTCAATGAAGACCTCTTCTAGGGAGCTCTAGGATGGTCAGAGATAGCTACAAGGATCTATGGAAGACAATTCAGTTGGCAGCCATGAGTTTCCTTTGGAAATAAGATACAGTGGTAC
This sequence comes from Thuja plicata, assembly GCA_018584345.1. Taxonomy (NCBI): domain Eukaryota; kingdom Viridiplantae; phylum Streptophyta; class Pinopsida; order Cupressales; family Cupressaceae; genus Thuja; species Thuja plicata. The sequence continues at coordinate 1,662,319 of MU226945.1, forward strand.
TTTTCAAGAAGATACAGCGCCACTCACTTTGGCGATGTTGCAAACTTCTGCCCAAGATTTTATAGCTGATTGTGGAAGCTAATGTAATGCCCCCAACTCAAACCATGAGGCTTAACTATGCATTGGTTGTCCTTTCCTTGGATTACCCAAGAGGAAGAGGACTTGGAGCATCACTGGGTAAGTATTAGTCTTTGGATTTCTCTCTGTTCTATTCATAACTTGTGGTTAATGTCTTTTTATGTGTGAAATTCCCAAACACTGATGCAAACTTCTCAACACATTCGTTGATTCTAAATTTCCAATTAGTGATTATGTGGGTTGGCACAAATGCATTCGAAAAAATATTTATATTATTCTTCACTGGTAATGGATAAATATATAGATTCACTGACAGACTGCTAGTTATTCCTTTTCCTTATTTTCCAATTACTGAAGCACAATGGGAAACAGTTTAAGTGTAAAGTGTATGCAATATTTAAATTAAAGAATTAACACGGGCACCTGTGTAAAGGAAATGGCGACTTGACAGTTGAATGACACCTTGCGGTCTTGTTCATTTGCTACGTTGGCCTTTGGCGCGATTATTCTGTACACTCCAATTGTTCTGTCCGGGAGATGAAGACCATTCCGCAGTCCGTGTTTCCTCCAATTCTCTTACGTCAACTTCCAGCTTGCAGTCGGGACGTGTCTTTCCATCGATGCAATTCCAGTTCTCTTTACGTCAACTTCCAGCTTGCAGTCGGGACGTGTCTTTCCATCGATGCAATTCTTCTCTACCGTTTGGTCATGAACTCTCACCGTAAACTACCAAACTTTTCCTTGTCGTTTAGCCAGAGTAACATGTCGTATACTGCCAAACCCTGTCTTGCGGCCCAAATAGAAATGTCTGTAACTTGTCTACCTTGTCGTTCTGCCAGAGTAATACGTCGTATACTGCCAAACCCTGCCTTGCGGGACAAATATAAATGTCTGTAACTTGTCTAGTAATTCACAAGTCTTTCCCCGTTAACGCCGATGACCAACACTTCATTCTACATCTAAATTCCACTAGGCTAGAAGTCTGAACTGACGAAAGGAACGAGTTCGTGTTTTCTCTTAAAGAAACAACTTCTGCATAAAATCCAAGCATGTCATCCCACCTTCAGAGCTTCCAATTTATTGAATGGTAATTCCCGTGGAATTCCCGTAAGGACGTTAATAATGCTTTAATTAACAAAGCCGCATTTATTAACACTTAACGTTAATAATGCTTTATTAAAAGAACAAACCTTCAAAAAGAAAGTGCATCATTAATTATTTAATATTAACTTGACAATTATTAATATTAAATAATTAAACCATTCATTTATTCCTCATTTATTTATTTAGGGGACATTACAGTCTCCCCTGCCCTTTGTTGCTTGCCCACAAGCAACTGTAAATTTGGATGGGAGAGAACCTGCTCTGTTTCCCAAGTGGCATCTTCTAATGGCAAGTTCTTCCATTTGATGAGATATTCCTGGATAGTCCTGTTACGCAAATACCTGTCTCGAGTTTCCACAATCTCTTCCGGTATCATCTCTAATTTCCCTTCATCAGTCAAAGGCGGTAAATCCTCTGATACGGAAACCTGTTGACCCAAAGCCTTCTTAAGACAAGAAACATGAAACACGTTGTGTATCCGGCTACCTACTGGTAAATCCAATTCATATGCAACCTGGCCAATTCTGCGAACAATCGGATAAGGACCATAAAATCGAGGCTTCAATTTCTCAGCCCCACTACGCTTGAGAGAAGACTGGCGGTAGGGCTGTAATCTGAGATAGACTAAATCACCAACCTCAAAACTCCGTTCCACTCGCTGCTTATCTGCATACATTTTCTGCTGATTCTGGGCGCGGTGTAAATTTTCCTTAAGAGTTTTCAAGATATCCTGGCTTTCCTGAATCCAATCACGTGACTTGGGCAAATTACTTTTATCAAAAGCAAGATCGACAAAGGAAAAAGCATCATATCCATATAATGCCTTAAATGGAGCCATACGTATAGATGTATGTAAAGTAGTATTATAACAATACTCTCCCAGATGCAGCCAACGCACCCAAGCTTTTTGGTGCCCTGCAACATAATTACGAAGGTAACCTTCAACCCATTTGTTGACTATTTCGGTTTGACCGTCGGTCTGTGGGTGGTAACTCGTACTGTGATGCAATGTTGTACTTGTCAACCTGAATAATTCTGCCCAAAAGTTACTCAGAAATCTGCTGTCTCGGTCACTGACTATATTCCTTGGTAACCCATGTAACCGGAATATTTCCTTAAAAAACAATTCAGCGACCTGAATGGCTGTGAACTCTGTAGTGATAACAAAGAAATGCGCAAATTTTGTAAGTCTATCCACCACAACAAAAATACAATCTTTACCTTGAGCCCGAGGTAAACCCGTGATGAAGTCTATTGAAATGCTCTCCCATTTCTGTTCCGGAATAGGTAGTGGTTGTAATAGCCCTGCTGGATAAGAATGCTCCACTTTATTTTGCTGACATGTGATGCATTCCTTGACATACTGCAAAACATCATCTTTGAGCTCTTTCCAAGTGAATCTTTCACGAATTTTCCTGTAAGTTTTAACATAACCCGGATGTCCCGCTAAGGGCAAGTCATGAAGTGTTTGCAAAATTCTTAGTTTTAATTTAGAATCAAGCACCAGAAAGATTCTATCTTTGTAGTAAATAATATCATTCACCACTTTGTATCTATCATCCTGAATATTTCCATCCAATAAATCACAAGCAAATGAATTCTTAGCATATTCAACTAGTAACAAAGATTTCCAATCAGCTGACACCCCACTTAGAGCATTTATTTCCGGTTTCCTAGACAAGGCATCAGCTACCACATTGTTCTTACCCTTAACATATTCAATTTCAAAATCATAAGCTTGAATTTTACTGATCCACTTTTGTTGCCTATCATTCAAATCTCGTTGACTAAGAAAATACTTCAAGCTATTATGATCAGTTTTAACCACAAATTTGGATCCAACTAGGTATTGTCTGAATTTAGCTAATGCATGCATAATAGCTAACATTTCCTTGTCATATATGGAATACAGTTTTTCAGTACTAGTGAGTTTCCTGCTTTCAAACACTATTGGATGTTTATTTTGCATTAACACGGCTCCAATTCCTTTACCCGATGCATCACATTCTAATACAAAGGGCTGATCAAACTCTGGTAATGCAAGGACAGGACAAGAACTCATTACCTCTTTGAGTTTGTCAAATACCTGTTGTGACTCTGCAGACCATCTGAATGCCCCTTGTTTGGTAAGATCTGTCAGTGGTGCTCCAAGCTATGAAAACCCTCTAACAAATCTTCTGTAATAACTGCATAAACCAAAAAAACCTCTTAACTCAGAAAGAGTCCGTGGGGGTGGCCAATCCAGAATAGCCCTGATCTTTTCTTGATGCACCTGCACACCTTTAGCACTGATCATATGTCCCAAATATAAAATTTCTGTCATACCAAATTCACATTTAGAAGCTTTTGCATACAGAGATTGAGACTCCATGATACCCAAAATTTCATCAATATGTAATAGATGTTCCTCCCAAGTTTTGTTGTAAATCAATATATCATCAAAGAAAACAAGCAAGAATTTCCACAGTTGTTTATTAAAAATATGATTCATACAAGACTGAAATGTTGCTGGAGCATTTGTTAGTCCAAAAGGCATAACCAAAAATTCGTAATGATCATAATGACATCGGAAAGCAGTTTTATGAATGTCCTGTTCTCGTAACTTAATCTGATGATATCCTAATCTCAAATCAATTTTAGAAAAATATACAGCACCGTGTAATTCATCTAACAATTCATCAATACGAGGAATCGGGTACCTGTTTTTAATGGTCTTTTTGTTAAGGGCACGGTAATCTATACACATGCGTAGGGTTCCATCTTTCTTTTTGACCAACACTATTGAAGATGCAAATGGACTCGAGCTAGTTCGAACATGTCCCATATCCAATAGCTCTTTAATTGCCTTCTCTATTTCATCCTTGAATGCTTTAGGATGTCTGTATGGAGTAGTGATTACGGGCTTAGCCCCTTCTTCCAGTTCAATTGTGTGTTCAAAACCTCTGTCTGGAGGTACCCCAGGAGGTATATCACTGAAAACCAAGCTGTGAGAATCTAATATCTGCAATAAATCATCTGAATAGTGCTTAGTTTCAAACCCTATTACCTTTGAAGTGATCAAACACTGTGCTAACCAAGTAATCTCACCGTGACGGAAAATGGCTTCCATCCTTTTAGCATAGACAACTCTGGGTCCACCATTCGACATTCCTCTGAGGATTACCTTTTGTCCATCCACTTTGAAAGAGAATTCCATACGTTTAAAACTCTGCGAATATTTATCCAAAGTTTCCATCCACTGAATTCCCAGGACAACATTAGTATCTGCTAAGTCAATTACATAAAAATCATCTGTTACCATATAATTACCAAGAGCAATACTCAATTGTGGAACTTTATGTGTGCTGGCTAAATTAGTACCACCTGCCACTTTCACATCAAAACCTTCATGTTTAACTGTATGCAAACCCCTTTTCTTAACAAGAGCAGCGTCAATAAAATTATGAGTAGATCCACTATCAATCATAACAATCACTCGTTGACCCTGTAACACCCCTCTTACCCTAAAAATGTTGTAATGAAGAATTCCCGTCATGGAAGCTATTGTACCACTTGGCTGTTTATTTTCCTATTCTAAAGCAGAATTCTTTTGAGAATTTTCAATATTTGGATCTGTATTTTCCCCATCTTCTTCATCATTTTATAGTACTTCAATGTAATGTATTTTCCCTTCACCCAAACACCTATGACCTGGCTGCCATGATTCTTTGCAACTAAAGCACAATTTGCGTCTCCTGAGTTCATCCCTTTCTTCTTTATCAAATATGTGTTTTAGAAATGTTTCTTTGTTGGAAAGCTCTGTCTTTATCCAATTTCGGTAAAGGAAATTTGTTCCAAGTTTTCCCTTTTGTGGACGGTTCTAGATCTCTAGCCTTTTTAATAGCCATTTGCAGAGTGGCAGGATACAAGGACTTAACCCAACCCTTCAAAGAATCAGAAAGTCCATCAATAAAAAGGACAACCTTGTTCCGCTCAGAGATTTCAGTGACAAGTAAGCCAATTTTTCAAACTCCACTACATATTGTTCAACTGTCCCTGTTTGTTTTAGCTATGTCAATTCTTTTAAATGTAATTTAGGATCTTTAGAATCAAACCTATCGATGAGGCGTTCCGTGAATTCCAAATAGGTATCTACCAGATTATGGCCCAATGTGACCTGTCCATGGTGCCACCATTCATGTGCTACTCCATCAAGATGTAATGCTGCATATTTGATAGCTTCATCCTCCTTCATAGGGTTTAATTGAAAATATG
>MU226945.1:1685495-1714592 GCA_018584345.1 Thuja plicata
CTGCACACTGAATACTGGTCTGAAGCACTGACCACTGTCCATACCGCCCTGCCAGGAATAGAAACTGACCAATTGACTTACTAAAAATAGTAAGTCCAGACTTACTAAAAATAGCAAGTCTGCCAACTGGGACTCTCAAAACCAGGCATCAACTCACGAGGGTCGCGATGATGAGCTGACCAAGCCCTGCCAATACCTGCTAAAAATGGTGTCATCACAACAGACGGACGAATGGCAGCCAGAGCCGATGGATCTCGAATGGGAGACGGAGGCGTCATCAAAGGTTTAGACCCCGGAGGGGGAGAAAACGGTAAGGCCCCTTTCCCTGGTTTGAAAATGCTCTCATTGTCGCCGAATGAAGACATGGTAAGAGCCATTAAATCTGAACATTCCCGTTTAAGGAATATTGCAATTTTTTTCGTGTGTATGGATATTAAATTTTTGTTGGCAAGGAAATTTTTTGATGATTGGCTTAATAATGTCTAGGGTAAGAAACTTGGCATTTATGTGAGTTTTGTCGAATTTTTTGTTGTGTTTTTGAAGAATCATAACATGCAGGAGAGGGTGCTCAAAAAGAGTTTTTGGAATGTCAGGCAAGCTCTCTTTAGGGCTTTTCCCTGGTCGCCCAAAGCCAATATGGAACAAGTTGTGGCAAGATCCTCTCCTCGTTGGGTTGAATTTTGGCCTTTTATCCCATAGATTCTAAAACCCCTAGGGTTGGTCCTTCAAGTCGAGGATTCAAAGGTTACTCTTCTGCATCTTAATGCCAGAATTTTGATTGCCCTTGAGCCTGAAATTGACTTTCCGTAGATTATTTCTCTGAATGTTGAAGATATATTGTATTCTTAGGAGATTGCTTTGTTAGGAAACTTGGGAGCTTACTTTCATAGCAATCTCAACGGCCATACGAGATGTGAATGTTCGTCTCTTAAAAACATTCAAAAAACCTTTGGTGTAAATGTTAATAACAATATGTGCTATTCTAATGTTGTTGAGAATAAGAATACAGTAACAGAGAAGAATACCTCAGACCCACATATGGGCAAACAAACTAATCTAGTGAATATTAATGAGACTCCACAGCACGATAATTTAGGGCAGAAGTTTGTATCTCTGGCCAACCCTCTGTTTGAAGAGGAATTTGAAGTTGTTCATGCCAATAATGAGGAAAAGGCAGTCTCTAGTGACCCAAATGGTTGTCAAGTAGAAAAAAGCTCTCCCTGTGAAAAAAATAAGGTCATGGATCCCCTACATAAGAAAAATGCCCAGGAAATTGCACTTGAAGCTATTAATGAAAAGGCTAATAGATTTAGGGCTCTTAAACAACCACCTGTGGAACAGAGCAAGCCCTCTCTTGAGCCCATGACTTCCATCCCGGTGGGTGAGGTTGATTCACAAATTGTTCCTTATAAATTAGGTGATATGGAGACTGAAGAAGGTAATCAATTTACAGATATTCTTAGTAAAAAGGCTAAGTGAAAGAGTACAAAATCAATCTCTAACTCCTCGAGAGTGGGAAACAAGCACAAACATCCTGAGTTGCCCGAATGTTTTAACAGACTTTACAAGATTCAGTCACCCTCAAACTATTTTTTTCATGATGATGAACATATATAGCTGGAATGTACGTGGTCTTGAAATGCCAGACAAGAAGTATGTAGTTAGGAAGTGGTGCAACACTCTGCATAGGAAGGATACTAGAGATCAAGGTGGTGGGGTATTGTAATATTCCCAGTTACTGTTGCAGTCTTCACAACTCAAACTCACTGTTCTAATCTATCGACTAATTAATTGTGTGTGGTGGCATGAATACAAATAATAAATGAGCGCATGAAACAATCGTTCTTCCACTGGTTATGAAGAGATACATTCACCATAGATGTCACAGGAAAACATTGAAAAACTGCTAATTATTCGACTTACACATTCACAATTTCTGAATACAATACTGAGAATATTCAAACTTTAAAGTAAGACTGAGATATAGATTGTTTTTGGGCACCTGTGTAACAAGTATTGTGTTCTGAAAGGTGGAATGACGTCTCGTATTCACCCTGTGCGGTCTTGTGTTGTATCTCGTGTGATGGGATTCGCCCTGAAACTGGCTTGATGGTTCCGCGGTCACCACGTGTTGTCTTCTTCTCAGTCATCAACTAAGACTCACATTGGTCACATTCAACACATCACGTTAGCGCAACTCCTGTCCAGCAGATACCTTGAAGTGAACGGCCACCTCGCTACCCCTCTACTGCAACGCGTCCAGTATTGGATACGTGACCCTTTTCCTCGCTTTGATGCCATATGGAATGCTCTGGAGAAGTATGTGTCATGTGCGTGATCGCTCCGCCCAGAAATGAATAGTCCAAACCACAACCCACATTATACTATAGTCGGGAGACGTATCAGCCTTGTCGAATCATTCTGTCTCCACGTCCTCCAATAGGTCAGAAACTTTGACGAAAGGAGTATACTGGTCTTCTACTATCTGCCAAATTTCTTTCAATTCCCAAGCATATCTCGCGTAAGCATCACTTGGCGTTTTAAAACAAACCATTTCACCGTTCCCGCAACTGAATCCGAAAACCACTTATTGATTATTTATTCATTAACAATATGTATGTTTAAGTGACAATACGTAATAGATTGCAAGTATTATTAATTATTGAATATTAATTCATGAAACATTAGAATTAATATAAAATAATTAATATGATGTATATTTACTTTATTTTCAAAATGATATTGTTGAAGGGACATTACAAATCTCCCCTTCCCCATTTTGCTTGCCCACAAGCAACTGCAAATTCAGATGCTGAAGCACATGTTCGCCTTCCCATGTAGCATCATCCACTGGCAAATTTTTCCACTGTATTAAATATTCCTTGATGGACCGAGTAGGCAAGTGCCTTTCGCGTACATCCAGAACCTTGTCAGGGATGGTTTCTAATTTTCCTTCGAAATCCAAAGGGGGTAAAGCTTTTGAGATTATCGCATTTTTACCCAATGCCTTCTTAAGACAAGAAACATGAAAGACATTATGTATGCGACTACCTTCGGGTAATTCCAATTCATAAGCAACTGTACCAATTTTCCAGAGAATCTTATAAGGTCCATAGAAGCGAGGCTTCAATTTTTCAGCGCCACTACATTTGAGTGAAGACTGTCGATAGCACTGTAGCTTGAGATACACCAACTCTCCTTCATCAAAACTGCGTTCCGTATGTTTCCTGTCGGCATAAAAGGTTAATTATTTTGCGTTTGCTAATAAGGACTAATTATTTAATATTAATTAAATAGTCAAATTAATATTAAATAATTAGGACGTGTTTATTCGAATAATAATGGTGTTAAAATAACACTATGCTATGTGTTAATAAAGGTAGTTTCCCTTACGGGAATACTAAAACCAACTATTGTGTCGATTAAAGGTGGTCTCGTGGAGGGGACCGAACATGCTGGAATATTTTGTGAAGGTGATTACAAGTGAAGACAAAATTCTATTCCTTTCTTCAGAGGGTTGTCTGGCCTAGTGGAGTTAGCAGTGGGAAATGAAGGCGTGGAAGCGTGGAAGCAGCCCGAACTAGAGACAAACATACATCCTGTCAAAACATGGTTCCCTTGGCATAGAGGCTTAACGTCTAATGTCTTGCACTTGTGCCTGATAGAGTGGAAACATAATAACTGGAAAGATTGTGGCAAGCTTAGACGAAAGTTGGAAGACGGAATTCACGCCAGGTGGACACAACAATCCTATGTGAAGACAAACAATCGTGGGGCGTTTTGGGACGGAAGCTGGTGATTCACAGCAACCACCCGCATCATATTCAGTAACTACGGTGAATGGTTTGTTGTATACGGCGGGCCTTTTCGGCAAACAGTAAACCATACTTAATATCTGGCTCGACAAAGAAGGACACGGGCCATTAACTTGTGTGGTCCACCTGAGATGCGGCATGTGGTTAGATGGAGGAAGTCAGCGGAGAGGTTGAATCTCAATTGTTGCTACCGATACACACAGATACCTCTGGCGTCAACACGTCAAAGAAAGAATTCGGCAGAAGTGGCACGAAGTCTTGATTGTTTGCGACCGATATATACAAGTGCACACTTTAATTTTGTAATATATTTTACTAAATGTATATCTCTGTTGTAGATTCGATTCTATAACTTTGGGCTATGAATGGACTTCTCTTTATCAAATGAGTCGTAGATGAACATCTGGATTATCGTCAAAGTGCATCAGAATATTTGCAAATTTTTTTGTAAGAGTAGCTTCATAGAGAATTGGGAATTTTACAATGGTATCAAAGCTTTCAATCTTGCCAGCCTGTAGGGTGTTAAGATTTTGTGTTGCCAAAATAGAAAAAAAAAATGTTCTATTGAATATGCCATCAGGCCATTACAACTTCCGGAATACCAGAGAACGACAAAATAGAAATCCAACCAGTCCATCTAGTTCAACTCCACAATTTGAAATTGAGGAAAGTCATACTGAGATAGAAGAGGAAATAATTTTTGAACACGACAATAACATGGGGGAACCAGAAAATAATAGGAATTTAATTGTTGCATTGATGAGAAGTCAACAAGACATGCAAAACAATATAAATACTATGACCAATCTGATGACTCAATTCATGGCTCAAAATTTAAATCAAAATCAAAATGAAGGTGGTAGGGATGATCGTTCAGTTAATAACAATCAGCCTGAACGAACAACGGCCAGACCTTACATGCCAAATTTTACTCCTAGAAATTATTTACTGCTAGAGAGGTACAAGATGAAATTTTAAATGATTGGGAAACAGTCGGGGCTGAATTCAGATCTCACACGTCATTTAGAGAGTACATGGACGTCAGGATGAGACATAGACCTCATAAGGACAGAAACTACAATAGTGAATTACAGAGGAAAATAGGGAAGATGTCCGTACCTTATTTTGACAGCACAGGCAAGACAACTGCCAGGACTTGGGTTCAAAAGTTAGACACATATTTTCAATTAAAACCTATGTCGGAGGATGAAGCTATTAAATATGCAGCATTACATCTAGATGGAGTAGCACATGAATGGTGGCACCATGGGCAAGTCACCTTGGGCCATAATCTGGTAGATACATATTTGGAATTCACTGAACGTCTCATTGATAGGTTTGATTCCAAAGATCCTGAATTACATTTAAAGAAATTAACACAACTAAAACAAACAGGGGCAGTTGAACAATATATGACAGAATTTGAAAGGTTGGTTGTGCTTGTCACTAAAATTTCTGAGAGACACAAGATTGTTATTTTCATTGATGGAATTTTTGATTCTTTGAAGGGATGGGTGAAATCTTTAAATCCTACCACATTACAAATGGCTATTAAGAAGGCTAGAGAATTAGAACCTTAAAAGGAAAAATTTGGAATAAAAGCTCTCTACCAAAACCGGATAAAGACAAAGAGCCCTCCAAAAAGAAACGTTTCCAAAACCCAGATTTGATAAAGAGGAAAGGGATGAACTCATGAGACGCAAATTGTGCTTCAGTTGTAAAGAGTCATGGCAGCCAGGTCATAGGTGTTTGGGCAAAGGGAAAATATTCTAAAAACTCAATTGCTTGTGATCTATTGGACGGGAAAGTTCAGGACGATAGGTACAAAATTGTGAATGATATTATTTACTACAAAGATAGAATCTTCTTAGTACCTAAGTCTAAGTTAAAATTGAGAATTTTGCAAACAGTTCATGATTTGCCTTTAGCAAGACATCTAGATTATTTCAAAACCTACAGGCACATCCGTGAAAGATTCACATGGAAAGGGCTCAAAAAATAAAGCAGAACATTCTTATCCAGCAGGATTATTGCAACCTTTACCTATTCTGGATCAGAAATAGGAAAGTATATCAATGCATTTCATTACTGGTTTACCACGAGCTCAAGGTAAAGATTGTATTTTTGTTGTGGTGGATAGACTAACAAAATTTGCACACTTCTTTGCTATCACTACAAAATTCACAGTTGTTCAAGTTGTCGGATTGTTTTTCAAGGAAGTATTTTGCTTACATGGTCTACCAAAGAATATAATTAGTGATTGAGACAGCAGGTTTTTGAGTAATTTTTGGGCAGAATTATTCAGGTTGACAGGCACAGTATTGCATCATAGCACTAATTACCATCCCTAGACAGATGGTCAAACAAAAATAGTTAACAAATGGATTGAAGGCTACCTTCGTAATTATGTCGCGGGGCATCAAAAGGCTTGGATTCGATAGTTGCATTTGGGAGAGTATTGCTATAATACTACTTTCCATATGTCCCTAGGTATGACGTTGTTTAAAGCATAATATGGGTATGATGCTTTATCCTTTGTTGATCTTGCTTTTGATAACAGTAATGTGCCCAAGTCACGAGATTGGCTTCAGGAGTGTTAGGACATCTTGAAAACCCTCAAGGAAAATTTACATTGTGCTCAAAACCGGCAAAAACTCTATGCTGATAAGAAGAGGGTGGAACGGAGTTTTGAAGTTGGTGATTTAGTGTACCTCAGATTACAACCCTATCGACAGTCATCTCTCAAACGGAGTGGGGCTGAGAAATTGACGCCTCGCTTTTATGGCCCTTATTAGTGTGTTGGCAAAACAAGAGCGGTAGCATATGAATTGGATTCACCAGCTGGTAGCAGGATCCACAATGTGTTTTGTTTCTTGTCTCAAGAGGGCTTTAGGACAACAGGTTACAGTTTCAGAGGTTTTACCTCCCTTGGATGAGGAAGGGAAACTTGCCATGATTCCTGAGAAGATTGTAGAAACAAGGGATCGGCATCTGCGTAATCGCACTATTCGGGAATATCTCATCAAATGGAAGGATTTGCCCTTGGACGACGCTACTTGGGAAACTAAGCAGATTCTGGCACATCCGCATTTACCGTTGCTTGTGGGCAAGCAACACGAGGCAGGGGAGACTGTCATATCCCAAAAATAAAAGGTTAATTATTTTGCGTTTGCTAATGAGTTAATTATTTAATATTAATTAAATAGTCAAATTAATATTAAATAATTATGAGGTGTTTATTTGAATAATAATGGTGTTAAAATAACACTATGTTATGTGTTAATAAAGGTAGTTTCCCTTACGGGAATACTACAACCAACTATTGTGCCGATTAAAGGTGGTCTCGTGGAGGGGACCGAACATGCTGGAATATTTCGTGAAGGTAATTACAAGTGAAGACAAAATTCTATTCCTTTTGTCAGAGGGTTGTCTAGCCTAGTGGAGTTAGCAATGGGAAATGAAGACGTGGAAGCGTGGAAGCAGCCCGAACTAGAGACAAACATACATCCTGTCAGAACACGGTTCCCTTGGCATAGAGGCTTAAAGTATAACGTCTTGTGCTTGTGCCCGATAGAGTGGAGACATAATTACGGGAAAGACTATGGCAAGCTTAGACGAAAGTTGGAAGACAGAATTCACGCCAGGCGAACACGACAATCCTGTGTGAAGACAAATAGTCGTGGGGAGTTTTGGGATGGAAGCCGGTGATTCACGACAACCACCCACATCATATTCAGTAACTACGGTGAATAATTTGTTGTATACGGCGGGCCTTTTTGGCAAACAGCAAACCATACTTAATATCTGGCTCGGCAAAGGACACAGGTCGCTAACCTGTGTGGTCCACCTGAGATGCGCCATGTGGTTAGATGGAGGAAGTCAGCGGAGAGGTTGAATCTGAATTGTTGCTACCGATACACACAGATACCTCTGGCTTCAACACGTCAAAGAAAGAATTTGGCAGAAGTGGCATGAAGTCTTGATTGTTTGCGACCGATATATACAGGTGCACACTTTAATTTAGTAATATATTTTACTAAATGTATATCTCTGTCGTAGATTCGATTCTGTAACTTTGGGCTATGAATGGACTTCTCTTCATCAAATGAGTCATAGATGAACATCTGGATTATCATCAAAGTGCATCAGAATATTTGCAATTTTTTTAATAAGAGTAGTTTCATAGAGAATTGGGAATTTTACATATTATTATCAAAAGCAAGATGAACAAAAGATACAGCATCATATCCATACAAAGCTTTGAATGGAGTCATACCAATAGACATATGATATGTCGTATTGTAGCAATACTCGCCTAGATGTAACCATCGAATCCAAGCTTTTTGGTGCCCAACAACATAATTGTGAAGATATCCTTCCACCCATTTGTTCACTATTTTTGTCTGCCTATCTGTTTGTGGATGGTAACTAGTGTTGTGGTTTAACCCTGTCCTTGTTAACCTGAATAATTCCTCCCAAAAGATGCTTAGAAAACGATTGTCCCTATCACTGATTATACTTTTTGGCAAGCCATGTAGACGGAAAACCTCCTTAAAAAATAGTTTTGCAATTTGAACAGATGTATATTCTATCAACGATCACAAAAATATAGTCTTTCCCTTGCACCCGAGGTAATCAAGTAATGAAATCCATGGATATACTTTCCCACTTCTATTTTGGAATAGGTAACGGCTGAAGTAATCCGGCTGGATATGAATGTTTGGCTTTATTTTGTTGACATGTACAGCACTCCTTCACATAGCGCAACACATCATTCTTGAGCCCTTTCCAAGTCAACTGTTCACGGATTTGCCTGTAAATTTTGAAGTAACCTGGATGCCCTGCTAAAGGTAAATCATGAACTGCCTGCATAATTCACAATTTTAATTTAGAACCAGGTACTAAAAAGATTCTATCCTTGTAGTAGATAACATCATTTACAATCTTGTATTTATCATCCTGAACATTCCCATCCAATAAATCACATGCAAATACATTCTTAGAATACTCAACCAATAAAAGAGATTTCCAATCAGTGGTTACTCCTGAGATAGCATTTATTTTAGGTTTCCTGGATAATGCATCAGCAACCACATTGTTCTTACCTTTAACATATTCAATCTCAAAACATAAGCTTGGATTTTACTGATCCATTTTTGTTGCTTGTCATTCAAATCTTTCTGGCTCAAGAAATATTTCAGACTGTTGTGATCAATTCTAACCAAAAGCCTACCACCCACCAAATATTGTCGAAATTTAGCTAATGCATGCATTATTGCTAACATTTCCTTATCATATATCGAATACAACCTTTCAGCATTATTGAGTTTTCTGCTTTCATAAGCTATAGGGTGTTTGTTTTGCATTAAAATTGTTCCTATTCCTTCGCCAGAGGCATCACACTCTAAGACAAAGGGCTGATTAAAATCTGAAAGTGCAAGAACTGGACAAGAACTCATTACTTCTTTGAGTTTTTCAAATACCTATTGAGCTTCTTTCGTCCACCTGAAAGCTCCCTTTTAGGTGAGATCTGTCAATGGTGTGCCAAGCTGGGAAAATCCTTTCACAAACCTCCTATAATAACTGCATAAGCCAAAGAAACCTCTTAAATCTGAAAGATTCCATGGAGGTGACCAATCCAAAATGGCTCTAATCTTCTCCTCATGTACCTGCACACTTTTAGCACTGATCATATGGCCTAGATACAAAATTTATGTCATACCAAATTCACATTTAGGAGGTTTTGCATAAAGAGACTATGATTCCATTATACTCAAAATCTCATCAATATGTCTCAAGTGCTCCTCCCAAGACTTGCTATAAATTAGTATATCATCAAAGAAAACGAGCAAAAAATTCCTCAGTTACTTGTTAAAAATGCTATTCATACAAGACTGAAATGTAGCTGGAGCATTTGTCAGTCCAAAAGGCATAACCAAATATTCATAGTGACCATAATAACAACGGAAGGCGGTTTTATGAATATCTTGTTCCCTTAACTTAATTTGATGATACCCTGATCTCAGATCAATTTTAGAAAAATGCACAGCACCGTGTAATTCATCCAACAATTCATCAATGCGGGGAATCGGATACCTATTTTTTATGGTCTTTTTATTGAGGGCACGGTAATCTATGCACATGTGTAGAGTTCCATCTTTCTTTTTGACCAGCACCACTGATGAAGCAAATGGACTCAAACTGGACCGAACGTGTCTGATATCTAATAACTCCTTAATAGTTTTTTCTATCTCGTCTCTGAAAGCCTTAGGATGCCTGTATGGAGTAGTGATGATTGGCTTTCCTACTTCCTCTAATTCAATAGTATGTTCAAAACCTCTATCTCGAGGTACTACTAGAGGTATATCACTGAAAACCAATTTGTGTGAATCTAATACTTGCAACAAATCATCTGAGTAGTGCTTAGATTCAAAACCTGTTACCTTTGTAGAAATCAAGCATTGTGTTGACCAAGCAGCCTCACCATGACGAAAAATAGCCTCCATCCTTTAAGCAGTAACAATCCTAGGCCCACTATTCGACATTCCTCTGAGTATCACCTTTTGTCCATTAACCTTGAAAGAAAATTCCATGCGTTTGAAACTCTGAGAATATTTATCCAAAGTTTCCATCCACTAAATTCCCAAAACAACGTTAGTATCTGCCAAATCAATCACATAAAAATCATCTGTTACTGTGTAATTACCCAAAGCAATACTTAACTATGGAACCTTATGTGTACTTACTAAATTAGTACCACCTGCAACTTTCACATCAAAACCTTCATGTTTAACTATATGTTAGCCTCATTTTTTAACAAGAGCACTAACAATGAAATTATGAGTAGATCCACTAGCAAGCATAACAATCACTCGCTGACCCTGTAATAGCCCTCGTACTCTGAAAATGTTGTAACGCAGAGTTCCTGTCATGGATACAATTATTCCTCCTTCCTGTTTATTTGCCTGATCAAGATCAGAAACCTTTTGGGAACATTCCAAATTTGGATCTATATTTTCCTTGTCTTCATTATCTGACATTACTTCAATGTAATATATTTTCCCTTTGCCCAAACATCTATGACTTGATTGCCATGACTCCTTACAACTGAAACATAATTTGTGTCTCCTGAGTTCATCCCTTCTTCTTTGTTGAATCTGGGTTTTGGAAACGTTTCTTTGTTGAAGGGTTGTTTATCTTTATCCGGTTTTGGTAAAGTGTCTTTATTCCAAACTTTTCCTTTTGAAGAAGGTTCTAATTCTCTAGCTTTCTTAATAGCTATTTGTAGTGTAGTGGGGTTTAAAGATTTCACCCAACCTTTCAAAGAATCAGAAAGCCCGTCAATAAAAATAACAATTTTGTCTCTCACAGATTTTAGTGACAAGCACAGCCAACTTTTCAAATTATGTTATATATTGTTCAACTACCCCAGTTTGTTTCAGTTGTGTTAATTCCTTCAAATGTAATTCAGGATCTTTGGAATCAAACCTATCAATGAGGCGTTCAATGAATTCGAGATATGTGTCTACCTAATTATGACCCAATGTGACCTGCCCATGGTGCCACCATTCATGTGCAACCCCATCTAGATGTAAAGCTGCATATTTAATAGCTTCATCCTCCATCATAGGGTTTAGTTGGAAATATGTGTCTAACTTCTGGACCCAAGCCCTGGCAATCATCTTGCATGTGCCATCAAAATAAGGTATGGACATCTTCCCTATTTTTCTTTGTAGTTCACTACTGCAGTTTCTGTCCCTATGAGGCCTATGTTTCATCCTGACATCCATGTACTCTCTAAATGACATGTGAGATCTGAATTCTACCCAAGCTGATTCCCAGTCGTTCAAAAATTCATCTTGTACCTCTCTAACAGTAGGTTCATGTTCTGGTTGAATATTTCTAGGGGTAAAATTTGGCATGTAAGGTCTGGTTGTTGTTCTTTCTTATTTACTGAACAGTCATCCCTACCACCTTCATTTTGATTTTGATTTAGATTTTGAGCCATGAATTGAGTCATCAGATTGGTCATCATATTTATATTATTTTGCATGTCATGTTGACTTCTCAAGTTCTCATCAATGCAGCAATTAAATCCCTATTATTATCTGGCTCCCCCATGTTATTGTCTTGTACAAAAATTATTTCCACTTCTGTCTTAGTGTGACTATCCTCAATTTCAAATTGGGGGGTTGAACTAGATTGACTGGTTGGATTTCTATTTTGTCGTTCTCTGGTATTCCGGAAGTTATAATAGCCTGATTGCATATTCAGCAGAACATTTTTGGCAACACAAGATCTTTAAACACCCTACAGGCTAGCAAGAAAGAGAGCTCTGATACCACTGTAATATTCCCAGTTATTGTTGCAGTCTTCACAACTCAAACTCACTGTTCTAATCTATCGATTAATTAATTGTGTGTGGTGGCATGAATACAAATAATAAATGAGCGCATGAAACAATCGTTCTTCCATTGGTTATGAACAGATACATTCACCATAGATATGTCACAGGAAAACATTGACAGACTGCTAGATATTTCAGCTTCACACATTCACAATTTTTGAATACAATACTGAGAATATTCGAACTTTAAAGTATGTAAGACTGAGATATGAATTGTTTCTGGGCACTTGTGTAACAAGTATTGCGTTCTGAAAGGTGGAATGACGTCTCGTATTCACCCCGTGTGGTCTTGTGTTGTATCCTGTGTGATGGGATTCGCCCTGAAACTGGCTTGATGGTTCCGCGGTCACCACGTGTTGTCTTCTTCTCAGCCGTCAACTGAGACTCACGTTGGTCACGTTAGTGCAACTCCTGTCCAGCAGATGCCTTGACGTGAATGGCCACCTCGCTACCCCTCTGCTGCAACATGTCCAACATTGGATACATGACCCTTTTCCTCCCTTTGATGCCGTATGGAATGCTCTAGAGAAGTATGTGTCCTGTGCGTGATCGCTCTGCCCAGAAATGAATAGTCCAAACCACAACCCACGTTATACTATAGTCGGGAGACGTATCAGCCTTGTCGAATCATTCTGTCTCCACGTCCTCCAATAGGTCAGGAACTTTGACGAAAGGAGTATACTGGTCTTCTACTATCTGCCAAATTTCTTTCAATTCCCAAGCATATCTCCCGTAAGCATCACTTGGCGTTTTAAAACAAACCATTTCACCGTTCCCGCAACTGAATCCGGAAACCACTTATTGATTATTTATTCATTAACAATACGTATGTTTAAGTGACAATACGTAATAGATTGCAAGTATTATTAATTATTGGATATTAATTCATGAAACATTAGAATTAATATAAAATAATTAATATGATGTATATTTACTTTATTTTCAAAATGATATTGTTGAAGGGACATTACAGGTATCATGCTTATAATACTTTGAAATTTCTCTGGGATAAGGCTACTTGAATTATACTAATCACGATAAGGGTAAAGGTGGCATGGCCTTTCTTATTGGCCCTCAGTGGGCTGATAAGATTGAAGTTGTAGGGGTTTCTGACATTGTAAGAAGTAATATGCTTTCATTTTGATCTCTTTTTATCATTATAGGGTTAAGAAGACAAATGCATGCCCTTGTGGGCCCCCACGTTGCTGCTTTGGCAAAAAGAATTTTATAAAAAAAGTGTTTTTTTTTGTTTTTAAAGCCCAAAATCATCCCAAGGCACAGTGGACTGCAAGCCATCCCAGGGACGGATACGGTATGTTTCAGCATCCCCTAGCCGTTTCGGGGATGTTTCCTGGCATTTCCAGTGATTTTTGGCAATTGGGGACGGCTGAGGAACGTTTCCTTTACATCTCCTCATCCCTGAAACGGGGAGAGGACGGGGATAGGAGGTCTGGGGACAAGGGACGCGTCCCCATGTAGCATAGATGACACATCTCAACAGTATGAAGGTGAAATTTTTTTAAATGAAATCAGTCCACACTCTTCAACCACCATCCTTTATCTGCTACTTAATTTCAATTAGAGATGTTATTTATAAAGCAATTTCACATATCCTAATGGTTTTAATTTGTAGCCTGGCTTCAAACATGAGTGTCCAAGTTGGTAGATCTCACTTTCACGCCTGGCTTAATAGCAAATGCTCCAGTGCTTCCAAAATGTACAAAACCAGAAATCTAACAAATTTGACACAGGTTAATACAGACATTCGCAAAAGTTCTGGTCCCATCACTGACTCAAATTTATTGTCCAATGGTGTGAACTAAGATCCCAGGTAGCAAAAAATATTTTGGCAATATGAAGAAGAAACACAAGTTTTGGGCTATATAAACTTATTAAGTATAAATCAGGATTTTCAATAAGAATATTGTTTGGACAAGTTGGCATAACATTCAAGGAGACTCTAAAAATGTGGAACTTTTGGCATATAGGATTATAGGCAGCTATAGTCCATAGATAATAACATTGAGCAACAAAGAAGCAATCTACAATATTTATAAAACAATAAACCCACTAATGAGATTTCAAAGAGAATAGGTTGTCTATATTAAAATTAAATGTAAACTTGGACTATCTTTTATAAAGAAATAATCTCTTTGGTTGTTGTATGAAAGCTTTGTATCAAGAGTGATAGATTTTCAGGAGAATGATTTTTTTCTGTTTTTGAGATTGAGTATCTACCCAAATAATTATAGCATTCAGCATTTCTGTATGATTGTAATCAATAAAAGAAGGAAAAATGTGGACAAAGCAGAATATATGACTTCAGACTTCAGCTAATGCTCAGAACATTGAACAACTAAGACGTAGTCTACAATGTACAAAAAAATCCCATTTTTTGGTTTTGAGGCAGAAAAGCTTGTACCATATTAAAGTTAAGCGTTTACTTGAACTAATTTTAAAAAGAGAAATAAGCTATTTCATTGCAAGGGTTTAAGACACATGTACAGTTTATTCTTTTCATGAGATTTAGCATCTACCCAAATGAGTATAGCATTCTGTGTTTTTGTATGCTTTGCAAAAGTGTGCAAAGGATAAATGATTTATTGACACACCTGAAGGCTTGGGAAATAAGGGCGGGATACCAAGATGATCGGAAAACCAGGTTTGTGCAATGAATAAATGTTTACTAACTAATGAGGCACCCAATGATTTGAGAAATAAGGCACATTAACCAAGTGGCCAGCAAAAGAATGTTTTGCATACACAATTAACGTAAAATCTGTTATCATAGATCAAATTTCAGATACCATAGGCTGAAAACACAGTAAAACGTTGCTTAGCTGAAAAATAACAGCATGCATTGGATTAGAACCACCCCACATCAAATCTAAATACGTTCTAAATACAATTGTATTAAAGCATTACCATATTAAACTGTGCTTGCTTG
Source organism: Thuja plicata (assembly GCA_018584345.1). NCBI lineage: Eukaryota > Viridiplantae > Streptophyta > Pinopsida > Cupressales > Cupressaceae > Thuja > Thuja plicata. The sequence continues at coordinate 1,700,665 of MU226945.1, forward strand.
ATTGTGACTGATATCGTGCATGTTCTTTGTAACGCTTGCTATTACGCCCCATTTTCAGGATGGCACCCTTTTACATAATCCTGTAAGTCATTTAACAGCAAATAAATTCTAACATAAAAACTTTCAACTGAGAAAATGATAATAATCAAAATAACATGCTACTTCGTTCTGAACTTCTGTCACAAACAATGATAATAAGCAGATGCAGTGCAGAAGGAAAGCCAATATATGTATCCTCTTGATAAATTATAGCACAAGAAACAGCCACTTAACTAAAATTGGGGACGAATTGTTGGGAATATTACATCCTTCCCATATATTGAAGTCTGTTGGTTTATTTTTAAAAAATTTATTAGTACTCGTGACTGTCTTGATTTGTTTATCCCCTAAATAGGAGTGGTAATAGAAACTCTCCTATAAATCAGGAGATAATACCCCTATAAGAATGTAATGCCTATGATTAAAAGGTGAATAAGAGGAATATAGAATTATATTTGTGTGCAGCTCTAAAAACTATTATGGTATCAGAGTGGGTTTCCTAAATTGGGTTGGTGAGATTGTTCTCCCACCCGATTATGTAAAAATCCCTGCAATTTGGGAGACTGGATGTTTTTTTTTCATTTTTAACATAGAGTAGAGAATAGAAGTATTTGAGGAAGAAAGGATAGTCATTCCAGCTTGTATCCTGTTGTCTTTGAGGGAGATATTGATTCAAATGTGAGCTCCCCATGCACGCCTTTGGCTTTGGAAGTGACCACAACGCAACTATAATAAATCCATTTCATTTCAGCCAAACATCAAATATGCCTTCACCCAATGTATTGAGGGCTTATTAAGAATCGTTTGTTGGCATGTAGCTGACAGTTTCCTTCCATTTATTGTTAATGTTTGTAGCTGCAGGAGACATTTTTACTATCCCTGCGATGGTTGTCTCTATCTAAATTTGTCATCTTCCTCAGCATTTGATGGTTCATATGTTTGCTCACCAGAAGACGTAATTCAATCAGTTCAGTTATTAAATGGAGACTTTCAGAATGATCGAAGACGAAGAGTCATGTTTTTGGGAGCCATGTGCGTACATGGCTGTTGGCGTTCATCTATGATGATCGTCTTCTCTATATGCTTATGAAACGACTTCTTCATTATTACCGGAGGTCATTCTTGTGCCACGTGATTCAAAAGTTGGAATGGTTCGATTCTTTTCTACTATCGGTGGTGGTTATTTTTTCACTTGACTGTTCACCTTCATTTTGTATTGATTATTGTTGCGATTGGATCCCGTCATTGATGACAGTGACTAATGACAATGTAACTTCGGTAGAATATGTAACGGCTTTTGTGATTACTAACATCAGTTCATGATGGAAGAGGAATCAACTTCAGTTTTATAGCCCTTTCGGTATTTCCGTTTTTCTTTAGTGGAGGCTGGTGTCTAGCATGGTCTTGATCGGGAAGTGTGTATGATCGAGCCTTCTGCTGAAGCGATCATTCTGAGATTGTTGTTTCTCAAAGGTTGCCGCTCATTCATTTGGTGTGTAATGTTTCTTCCTGGGGATATTGAGTTGTTTTGGAAGCAAGAAGCAGTTGGTTGTTTATTCTGTATATTTTGCTCTGAGATTTTTTGTAGACGTGTAATATTTCCAGAAGTTTATTGCTTCACCTACGGTCTTGATTAGAGATAAATCGTATGATGTGAAAAGCTTCAGTGCTTGTTATTATGTATACTGAATGCAGTATTATTGAGGTCTGTTGTTCTTGGAGTTGCAGAGAGTTTTATCTTCTTGTATGTAAAAGCTCAAGAGTTTGCGAGCTGTGTACTGAGACTCTGCTTTCATTATTCAATAAAGGAGTATTTTATTGGTGTGGTTGGGTTTTTCCCTCAAGTAGGAGGGTTTTCCCAGGGTATCTCTGGTGTTCTTGTGTTCCTAATTTATCTGATCTTTGTTTTATGCATTTCTGGTTCAAAAACATTATTATTTATCACCTGGGATTGAGCTGCAAGGCATCTATGGTAGACGTAGGCATTGAGATTTGTATGCAGAAAAAGAAAAAGACATATTATGGAGCTTAAAGTTCCAGCAGCCAGGATGATCTGCGGGATAAAGAACGCAGTACCCAACACCACGCTTCGAGGTGGAGTCCCAACAGTTCTTCATGGCTTATATTTTCATGTGGTGGGAATCCTTGTAGATGACACAATGCCCATCTTTGATAGAAATGTGGCTAAATTAGATTTTTATGTGCCTACACCAATGCAACCCAAAAATCATCTCTCACTTGAAGATCTGAAGGAAACCGAGTATTGAATTTCTCAAAGGAGGAAGTTATGCACTGATCTACTGTAAGTTTTGTTTTCAGCTAGCTATTGAGATTATAAAGGTCAAACATGGTTGCTAAACTAATCATGATTTCTAAGCACAGGGCACAAGCAAATCTACTAATGGATATTGTCTGCACAGTTCTTCGCTAGGCAATGATGATATCTTGCCTTGGAGAGCTTGTGTGTAGTGTTTGGCTGTAAAAATTCAGAGACTGGCAATATATATATGATCAACATGAAGATGAATTATGGGCATTGGTTGAGAAATGCTTAGTGTCATAGATCAACTTGTTTAAAGGTGTAGTTGACTCTTTCTCTTTATGCTGTGAAGGTATGGGCATAGATGGAGGTGCTATTTTTGGGTTGTAGGTTATGCTTTAGGATGCCTTAACAAACAGTAGTGTTGATGTGTGTTTTATGACACTCGCCAAAACAAAATAAAATACTAAGTATTATATCCTCTCTTGAACAAGGAAACCTCAAATGCTAAATAAATGTGAAATTGTGCAATCAAGGCAACCCCAAGGTTTACACTGTGAACTAGCGACTTTAGTGTTGGATATAACTCAGTGAATATGATGTGATCTTGTTGGTAACACACAAAGGGATTTATGCTATTCTTCCTAGATTTATCAACTTTTCTCTCAAATGACAAATGATTTTGCAATAACGCTCTTCAACTAATTCTAACAATGGTTTTTGAAATAAAATGCAAAAGTGATGGGTTTAAGGAATCTAATCTACTTCTAACAATACAAGAAATTATTGCTGACTTAATGAAACAAAACCAAGCTTTGCTTCACCAAAAGAAAACTACTACGGAAAGATGATGCCATCTCCCAAGGGTATGCGAATGATTGTCAAATCACTTATACACATCAATACCATAAAACACGCCAATCAATGAGGAAAAATTATTGAGTTTAAGCTTTTGAAATGAGTGCAGAATAACCATACATTACAGCTTGCACTCAACAAATTATAAATGGTATGAACATAAGGTTTTACCACAAATCAACAACAACAACCTTCCATTCAACTACTTCAACTCAATGTAAACAAATCTAAACTAACAAGTAGCAGGAAACCATAATAACACCCAAACAAAAAGTTCTCACCAAGCTTCAATGAGTTTGTATTTACCTTGGTAGCATCTCAGCAACAATTTCACAAAATAAGTTTCTTCTCCCTTACAAATGAAATGAGCCAAGCTTTATATAGGGCTCTCAATTGCAACCAAGGGCCCAGATTGATTCTAAATCAACGACCAAGATAATTCAAAGGAAACCCTAATTACAATTTGCTACAACTACCACTTACAAATATTTAATGCTATCCAATGAACGATAAAGTAGCCTCCAAGGGCGAATAGGAAAACTCAATACCCCATAAGATCATAACAAATTATCTTCTATGATTATGTGTCCCTTATCCTTCCCTTTAATAGAATTTTATGAACTTGGGGATGATGATGTCAAGCTCCTTCATTGGTGAACTTGGCATTATTGAATGGTTGAAGATGAGTGTGTGTCACCTCAGCATGTGTATCTTGTATTGTTCTCTTTTCTTCATCTTTGTTTCAACTTCACTTCTTCATTTTCATTAACAAGTCTCTACATCTCTAGCAATATCTCTTGATACTCAACATAATTCAGCTTTTGATTGATTGTGATGGTTCATATTCCCAAATTGCTTAATCTCGAATGTCCTTTATTGCTTTTGGAATTCTTTCTCTTTGGGGTTTGTTAGGTCCATTTATATTCTTGGATTTCAAAAGATTTTGTAGCATCCTTCACTTGTGAAGCAATCCGTTTCCTTAGATGTCTTGGTCTTGAATTTCTTTCACTTTCACTTCATTTATCTTTCGCTATCATCTTCTTCTTCAATATCTTGGAATCTTTCATGATGTTCTTGGCTTTGATGTCCTTTGATCTTTGTGTCATTGTAGAATCCTCCATGTGGTGATTGTATTGTTATATCCTTCTCCATCCATCTCCTTGTATGATAGTAGACAGGAATATTTTGAAGAGAAGCTTTTAAAAGCTGAATCTTACCCGCTTGGCTAGCATCTTACCCTTCCAACCTGCAAGCTTTTTATGAAATCTTTCAATTATACCATTCGAAAAAGTACAGTTGGGGGTTTGAAGATCAGAGGTAGACCATGATAGGAAGCAGGAAGAATCTCCATTTGACAACCTTGATGTCCATAACTTTCTGGGCTAATCTGTCATCAGTATTGAAAAAGTAAATCTTGCTTTTAGTGTAGTTTATAAGCTGAACTGAGGCAGCCGCATAGACATTTAGAACATTCCTCCGCTGTTTAGCTTCAATGATAGAGGCAGCCCCAAAGAAAATTGTGTCATCCACAAATTATTGATGGGTATCAGCTGGTAAAGTAGATGTGGCCTTCACACCTTTTATGAGACCAAGATCACAGTCTTTTACAATTTCTTCCCAGAGCCTTCGCAACAAGAATGAACAGATATGGCGACAAGGGGTCACCTTGTCTTAGGCCTCTACCACAAGAGAAATAACCTTTGGGAGAGTCATTCACAAGAATAGAGCAAGAGGGAGTAGAGAAGCAGGCCTCTAAAATTCTCAAAACTCTTCCTTTAAATCCAAATTTCTTGAGGATCTCTGTCATAAATGGCCAAGAAACTCTATCATAGGCCTTGGAGATATCTACTTTAAAGACCATACCCAGTTTTTTACTAAGTTGCTTGGAATGGATTAATTCATGAGTAATAAGCATAGCATCCATTATAAGCCTTCCCTGAACAAATCCTTTTTTTTATTTTGAGAAACCAGCTTATCTAGGACAAGTTTGAGTCTAAAACCCACCCACTTAAATAATTTTTTGTCAATAGTATTACGAAAGCTGATTGGGCAAAAGTCCTACATTGATGAAGCATCATCTTTTTTGGGAATCAGTGCAATGAAAGCAGCATTTATCTGGTTAAGAATTCTACCTGATCTAAAAAAAAAATTAGCCATAGTTTATATATCTTCCGCCACAATGTCCCAGTGATCCTGGAAGAAGGCCGGAGGGAAACAATCAAGTCTCGGGGCCTTAAAAACCGGAAAGAGAACACCACCTTTTAGACTTCCTCTATAGAAATAGGTTCAAGCATCTCTTTCAAATCATCTTCAGAGATTAAGTTGGGTATCACCTCCAGAACCTTATCCATCTTAACGTTGTCTAATTTTGTTTGCTATTGGAGTTGGGAAAAGAAAGTAACGGCCTCGGTTGCTATATCCTCTTCTTTTGTGAGAACAATGTCATCCTCTCTTATCCGTTTCCTTATTTCATTTCTTGCTCTCTGTTTCATAGTGGATTGGTGGAAGAATTTTGTGGTTTTATCTCCTTCTTTAAGCCATTGAATTCTTGACTTTTGCTTCCAGAAGACCTCTTCTTCCTTAAAGATTTTGAACCATTCTGCTCTTAGCTCTCTTTCTTTGGCATAGATATTATCATCTAGTTGTCCATTCATGTCCTTCAACTCAAGTGATAATGACTTTTTCTTTTGGAAAATGTTTCCAAAAGAAATTTGATTCCATCCTTTAGCCATATCTTTTATTTTTTTAGGTTTTTAGAAACAATAAACATAGGTGTACAATTGATAGGAGTATTCCACCAATCAGCAATCAGCCTACTAAAATCAGGATGGAAAGACGACATGATTTCTTATCTCAATGGGAAAATACCAATCTTTAAATTTTGTTCCCAATTGAGAAGGATGGCATTGTGATCTGAACCAATTCTAGGGAGAGCATTGAGAGATAGTTGAGGAAGCATATTCCAGTTACTAGTAATTAAAAATCTATCAAGTTTAACTTGTATCAGATTATCACCTTGTCTTCTATTACTCCAAGTAAACTTGCCACTTTTTAGCTCAATATCTATCAGCCCCGTAACAGAAAAGAAATTTGCAAGGTCCATCATACTATCAGCGTAATCCTCTTGACCTCCTTGCTTCTCCGAGGGAAAGAGGGGAGAATTGAAATCCCTACCAATCATCCAGTGATCCAAACTATTATTTTTAATTATGACAGTTAAGTCTTTCCACAAAGCAGCTCAACCACCTCTTGTATTTGGAGCATAAACATTAATCGAATTCCATTTATCAATTATCGTTATTTCTTCCATATTGCAACTATACTATTTCTATTACCATGAGAGACCCTTTAAATTTCATAGGGTTCCAAAGGACAGCTAGTCTTCTAGAGGTCCCATCAGCATCAGAGGCCACTAAATGGGCAGTATTCCATATGTTTTTTATGATTTTCTCGAAAGTTTCAGTTTTCATCTTAGTTTCCTGAATCATAAGGATGTCAATTCTATTTTCCACAAGGCAACATCTTAGCAAGTGTTGTTTAATAGGGCTATTTAGCCCTCTTTTGTTCCAAGAAAGAATTTTCATTTTTAAAGCAAAGTACCTGAGGCAGCAGACTCAGGTACAGCAAATTATTTCTTCCTATTCTTGACCCCTGACACATTGTCAAGGGTTTTTTACTTCCCACTCACCACATCTCTTGCCACTTCTTTTATTCTTGAATCTTTTTGAGAGGGTCTCCCAAGTTATATGAGCAGACATCTGGTTTTTTTGTTTTCTTTTTTTGGCTCAAAACTTGACTCCATTCACTATCTTTTTCTCCATCCTTATTTGGAGAGGCAAACCCCAATAAGGCCAAAGAATCTTTCAAACTCTTACAATCTGTTGACTTATCAACTATCTTAAGAAATTTCTTCTCTGCCTTTGGTGATAAGATCTCCCCTTCCTCCATATCTTGCAGAGAACATGTCTCAACTTGTTTTTCCCATGCCACAATTGGGGAGGTATATTCCCCTTCTAAGTGTTTTGAATCTTGATTAGAAAGGAAGAGGGGTAAATCAGATCCTTGATTTTTCTTAAGAGAGTGAACATTGTTTAAACCTTCCTTCTCCTTGTCCAAATCCTCAAATCTGGTTATTATCCTTTGTGATCTTTGTAGGCCTTAACTTTTTAAGATTTGAATTGTTCTCCTTACTATGTGTCTTTGGAGCTTGGTTAGTGACAGGAGTAGGGGCCCTATCATCCATCTTACTAGCTTCTGAAATCCTCTAGTCCTTTCCCATATCCTCCTTTCTGGAGTTAGAAACATTGGGATCTGATTGAGAATTTTACTCGATAAGTCCCAACATCTAACTGAATCATTTTATCATCACACAACCCATTTGCTAGATCAATAAGAAGCTTATGAATCTGATCTTCCTCCTCGTCTTTGTGCGTGTCAAGACTATTGTTTTGTTCTATCCTCATGAGGTCTTCTTTAGGCTGAGAACTCGGATTTTGAGAAGACAGTAGAATTTGTTTCCCAACCACAACCGAGTTCAAATCCTGCTTAGGTTTTTTACATGAAACATTCAAGTGGCCAAACTTATTATAGTTCATACAGTATAACGAGGCATTTTCATATTCCAAGACTTGGTCCCATCTTCCAAACTTTGACCTTAGAGTAATCATAGTGGGAAGAATAGTGTTAATAGCCACATTGACACAAATTCAAGCAAAGATCGACCTTGATCTTTGCATGGTAACTTTATCAACCACAAGAAGTGTACCTAAAGAGTCAGCAATACCTCTAAAGATATTATAATCCCAAAACTCCAAAGGAAGACCTAGGAGACGAATCCAGGTAGGAACAACAACCCACAAATCCACGGAGGGGTCAAACCCAGGCTTCTTCCACTTACAGAGAGAAAGGAAACTTTTGAAGCTTTTATCAAAAGCCCAAGGGCCTCTCATCAAGACTTTGATCATATCTTCATTGTTAACAAAACTAAAAAGGAAAAGACTATTAGCCATAGCAGTAATAGTGAGACTTCCTTTTAGTTTCCAGATCTCATTAGCCCACCTTTGAACATGGTCCACATTAGGTCTTAAGGCAAGGAACTTACCTATCAAGCAGAGCTTCATGTCTTAAACAATATTGTCCATTATTCCGTCTGGCACAATCACTTCCAATCCTTCCTTGGAGCACACAGCAAGAATTTTTTCAGCATCCACCAAAAGATTCTTCTTCCTTAGGGTGTTATTCCCCACCAATTTTGTCCACATACGAAACAGGCGCCTTGTTAGCAAAAAGGGAGTCCAACACTAAACTTGGTGACCCAAAAGCATCACGGTCACCTAGACCAGGCCCCACACCTAATGTGGAGGCAACCTAAAGGGAGGCAAAGGTTGCAGAGCTTGAAGGAGGGCCTAGTTGGGACCCCCTCCTGGCATGCCCGTGAGGGCAGTGTACAAAAAATTTGAAAAGGAGACGGGCGGGAAAGGTAATAAGCACTATATGAAATTTGTTAAGTCTTTCTTAAAAGAGAAATTTCAAAATGCTTAGAATAATTGTAGAGTTGCACTTTAGATAAAGGTTCAATAATATTTAATGAATGACTTTATTCTTGGAGTTGGTCAAGTATATTGAAATTATGAAATTATGAAATTGTATCGTGGATATCATAGTTTCCATACATATAGTAGTCAATAGCATAGCAGTAAAAATTGTTTGGGGGAAAGAATCGGCAAACCAAAAGTATAAAAAATTTAAAAAGTTGAATTTAAAAAAAAAAAGAAAAAAAATTGTAGAAAAAGAGACAAAAACTATTTTTTTTAAAGATTAAGGTCATTTCCATAGCATAGTGATAAACCGAGCAAATAATATAGTGTTTAACCCATGAATTGTAGAAAATAATTTTTTTATTTTATTGTTTATATTCATATTGCTGAATACAAAGGCAAATATTCAGTTGACTTTTTAAGAGGGTAGTCACCAAATACACCAAATAGTTGTCTATATCTGAAAACAAATATCATTTATGTCTATGAAGCAACTGAGATCGAATTTTATCAGATAGTGATCAAGCTACTATTAGGAATTTAGTAAAAGTGGAATCCATTTGGAAGTGATCCAAGGTTTTCATTGTGAATGAGACAAGGAGTTTTGCAGGGATAATTCAATATTTATTAAAACTTATCAAATCATATTCCACAATTGCAAAGCTATGTATTCCATAATTGCAATTGATAAGTCCTTTATATAGTGTAGAATTCAACAAAAGGCATTTGTTTAGTTGAAGTAAAAGAATAGCAAGCCACTCATTTTGACAATACCTAGCTTGCAACTAATATTTTAGGTGGAAACAATGTTAATGATTGTGTTGGAGGTTATTTTATTGTTAATATTATAGCCTTTCGGCTAAGATCAAATTGGACAAATAAATTAAATATTATTAATTTTACCCTTATATTACTTGTGCGATTTTATAATAATATGAGTAATTATTATAAAATGCAAGTAATTATATATATGTGGTTTTAATTAAGGGCCCATTATAGGCCATGTCGGCACTCTTTGGAGGGTGTAAAATTAGTTACAAACCCATATATATATTGAATCGATTCTAGGAGAGAAATCATCAAAAACATAACATGTATTTCTTCTCCTAGAATCAGATATAGCGAATTGTTCTTCTACTAATTGGAGCGAATTTTGTCTTGGATCTTGTTCTATTGTTGGGCAGCGAATTAGGCAAATGATTATACAAATTGGAGCAGCAACATTGATATAATAACCATGCGAATCTAGGGCAGAATTGAAGAACAAATTGGGGCGAATTTGGATCAGACTTCTTGACATCAAACTCCTCCAGCCATTGCGAATATCGAACCATTCTTATAGCATATTTGGAAAGACAACTCAGATCTGATTTGTAGTGCGAATTCAAGGGTTTGAATTCGCATATTAAAAGGAACCAAATTACATCAACTTGGGGCTGGAAATCAGACCAGTGAGAGCAGCACCTGGACATTGCAATAAAGGCAGATTTATCCATTGGAATTCAAGCACAATTGGTGATCAAATCGGGTACTATCTTTCCACCCTATTAGTAAATACTATGATACTTTGTTTAAATTTTTAAAGCTATCTATAGATTGTTCTTTTCCCAGCATTGATCTGAAAATCTTAATATGGTATTAGAGCCTAGGTAGAGTAAAAGATCATATTCAGATTATTAGGAAAAACAGTCTCAAACTTTTAAGATTTAAAACATGGAGAATCCAGCCCTATATTCAGCCTTGTCTACCCAAACCTCAAATAAATACTCTTGGGTTATTGATAGTGGAGCTTCAAGGCATATCACCAGGTTCCGTTAAAACTTTGATTCATTTTCAGAAAACATTAAGGAATAAGTTACCATAGGAGATGACACCTCATATCCAATTATGGGTTTTGGGAATTGCAACATTCACATGAAGTCCGGCATATCCTTACAACTATCTCAAGTCCTATATGTTCCAGGCATAAAGAGAAACCTAGTTTCAATATCAGCACTTGAGGATAAGGGTTATAAGATTGCATTTATGGATGGGAAAGCTTTGGCTTGGACCAAAAATTCAACATTGAAACAAGCATACACCATAGGGCTAAGACATGAGTGTCTTTATAGACTTGATACTATTTCATCTCAAGCCTTAATGGTTGAATCAATTGACTCATGTGATTTATGGCATAGGAGGCTAGGGCATCTAAATTTCCAATCATTATCTTCTATGGATAAAGTTGTAGTAGGTTTCCCTCATTTATCTCCTAGACATGAAGGAGTATGCAAAGGATGTGCATTAGGGAAAAATATCAAATCCTCTTTCCCTAATAGTGAAAGCAAAACTAAGGAAATATTGGAAATGGTACAATCTGATCTTTGTGGACCCATGTTTGTACCATCTATTGTGGACCCATGTTTGTACCATATGCTGTCATCCTTTACTGGAGAATTTTTCCACGGCTGAGAGAGGAAACAGAACAAGTAAACATATTCATCAGCAACCAATCAACTATGGTCCACACACTGCAAGAATGGTGTTTTGGACCAGCAGGGCTTGAACCTAGCTTGTTTGTGTAGTAATTCCTCATCTCAGCTACTAGTCCACAAACCAATATTTGCCTTATGATGCCCAGCCTCAAACCACATCTCCATGCACATTTTTGGTTAAAATTAATTCATATGGATTATAATAGTGGACCAAACATTCCTCTAAGAAAATCACAATTCACCCAATATATTCTTAAGTTGAGGTGCAGCAGGCTATCACACAAAGCCCCCTTAAACAACATTAACTGTTCAAGTTTCTCAAATTGTGAATCTCCCTAACTATTATTTTATCCCTAAATGTAATCACAATAAAAACCCTCATACTGCAACGGATAAAACGGACATGTGTTGCTAGCAATGGAGATAATGGACGTGTTGTTCAATCTTTAACTTCAAAATCAACAATGACAATCCTTTATGTGGGAATAGTGTTAAGTTTTCTTTTACAAGAGATTCATTATATTTTGCAATGTACCAATTTATTCTAGTAAAAAAAATCATAATTATATTGAATACACTTGAAGTTTTGGAGTAGAACATGACAAAGCTATTTTGAGAGAGTACCAAAAGGTGATCAGAGGAGCTAATGTTAAAAAGTTCTATTAAGAGATTTTTTGGTTATATATGTTCTATTAATTTTATGGATTTGTAATGTAAATCCCTTATGTTTCGTGTATTAACAACACCTCTAAATCAAAAAAGGCACAAATAACAATGGATTGATAAGAATCTTAAAATTGGTCACCACAATTAAAAAAGAATTATTTCACAAAGTTCTATAGTACTATCCTACATACCAGTTCTAAACTTAGTTTGGATTTGATATGGCTTGGGTGGTGCAGGAGCACCTAGGACTTAAGCTCAAGGTCCTATCCAATTTTCACTTGTACTGACCCTAGCCAGGTCAGGGGTAGTTTTAGGAGTCTAGGAGAATCTAGAGTGTGTTTAGAAGATCTAGGTTAGACTTAATCTAATCTAGAAGTGTTTTGGTCATAGAGTAGTGTTTTGTGTTTAAGTCTATTTTTACGCTTGGCATTGGAATTTGGGCCAAAAGACCTAACTAGGTTAGGAAAGAGCTGATTTGAGCCTAAAATGGCTTCTATGATGTTAATCCATCATTTCATGAAGATTGGAAGTCATTTGAATAGGTTAGAGTTGAAATTGCAAAAGTTGTCAAAATGTTGTCATGACAACATTTGCAATTTTGCAAAGTTGCATGACAACATTGTCCTAACGAAGACAAAGATGGAATTTTAGGGCATGGTCGGTATCTCAACCACCTGCACCTGTGAAGAGGGGTTATATAAGCCCCAAGGAGCCCAAATCCTGAGGTTGGAAGAATTTTTGAAGAATTTGAAGTTAGTTTTCTTTGCACTGTATTTCTGGTTTTTTGAACAGTTAGAGTCATTTTTCAATAAAAGTTGTTTCTAATGGATTGAATCCAATCCCTTCCTAGTGGATTATTGGAGTAGCATTTGTTTACTTTCATTTTGCATAGGTTAGAAGTTTCTTGTTCATAATTTGTCCAGCTTTGTAAATAATTTTGTAAACTAGCCAATCACTGGCCTGTCCAAGACTGCATTGTAAAGAAATGGCCCCCACATGAAACCCTACCGTGGAATCATCACAGGCCTTTAAGACATGTTATTGGAGCCTCTGAACAGTGTACATATGCTTGGTGGAGGCCTGGTAATGGAGGTTGCTATTTTTGCAAGCAAGCCCTAGGCGAGTCCAGTGAAACCCAGCTAGGAGTTTGCAGTTGAAAAAGAGTGTTGAATGCAGGTGTTCAAGTGTGGAGTTGAATCCAAGAGGTTGTAAGGAGTCTTTGAACTTGTGCAGAGACCCTTGAGGAGGATTGGTACTTGATCAATCCATCTGATAACATTTTGAAGCTTAGAATCCTTGACTGGTTTTGAAAATCCCAATTAGCCCTAAAAGCCCTTGATTATACGAATCACCTGTACGGACAAGTTGGGGAAAGGAGACCTAGAAAATCTTAGGTAACTCCATAAAGGGTGTCAGAATCCTACATTTGCTCAAAGGGTTGTTTCAAGAAATTTTCCAAGAAAGGCCAAAAACTAGTGAATTAGGCCTAATAGAGACCTAATAGGGCTACTAGCCTAATTGAAGCAAAAACTTGAACTCGATGTAAAAGAGCTTTGTTGATGTTTATAGCTTCGATCAGATAAAATGATCTTAATATTGAACTAAATAAACATCATTGAATTGATAAATTATGAGATAATATTATTCTATATCATATGCATATTAATGTATATATAAATAATAATGATATTCTTATATATATATATATATATATATATATATATATATATATATATACATATATGGTTATTATGAGATAATATTATTCTACATTATATACATATTAATATATATAATAATAAATGATATTATTATATATATCAATATATATATCCAATGTATAATATATTATATTGATAAAATAAATAATATTACAAACCGACTTGTATCGGTTATACAAACTAATTAGTATCGACCACACTATGCAATCCGTCAGAATACCGATCGGGTGGTTGAGAGACCGATCATATGATAGGGTGACATATTACATTATGTATCGATTTAAATCAGAACTCAATGCATTGTTATCGGGCTGTTTTGTGATGCCTTATAGTATCGGCCAACTACATGTTGTTGAATGGTTTAGTATACCAT
>MU226945.1:1716803-1739308 GCA_018584345.1 Thuja plicata
TTCTTATATATATATATATATATATATATATATATATATATATATATATATATATCAATATACATATATGGTTATTATGATATAATATTATTCTACATTATATACATATTAATATATATATTGTATTGATAAAATAAATAATATTACAAACCGACTTGTATCAGTTATACAAACTAATTAGTATCGACCACACTATGCATTCCGTCAGTATACCGATCGGGTGGTTGAGAGACCGATCGTATGATAGGGTGACATATTACATTATGTATCGATTTAAATCAGAACTCAATGCATTGTTATCGGGCTGTTTTGTGATGCCTTATAGTATCGGCCAACTACATGTTGTTGAATGGTTTAGTATACCATTGAACTGTTGTATAATGTCATCCGCACTTGTTATCGGATTTGCTAAACAACCTACGGTGAAGTGTTTACACCGATTAGTGTTATCTGGTAGTAAGTATATATGAAAGGAGACATGACTCTATATGGCATGTTTCACAAAATTATATATATAGTAATTGGTTGTTTGAGACAAGTATATACAGAAAACAATACAAGTCTCATTCATGCAATTAGTATAATTGATATATTGATTATTATTATTAGTAATAAATATATTCATATATATTGTAATTACATATATTATATATATTGAGATTATATATATACATATATATATTGAATTTTGAAAAGAAAATTAAAAGTCATATATCCTAATCTAAAATTTAACAAGCTTGATACCCCAAACCAAAGGGATCAAGATGGAGTTGAAAGGGATGGTAGTCGAGACTTGAACCCCTGCAAACACTTAGCAAGAAGAGGTGAGAAGAAAGAGACATTGGATTGAGGCTAGAGGAGCTAGGAAATTGGTTGCTTTATGGAGATAGATACCCTAGTGAAGCACAAGAGATTGTCACCTTAAGGGGAGCCATTGAAGAAGTCCTGCCCAAGGTTGGAGAGGGCTTAGAGGATCCTAGGAGTTAGGGCTAGGATCTTGGAAGGATAGGAACTCAGGATTAGGAACTCGGAGAGTTCTAATCAAGCAAGTGCAAGCAAGCTAGTTAGTATCTATCATTGGGGTTCACCTCAAGTACCTAGGGAGCTTGGGGCAGACCCTACGTGAACCCAAATGAAAGTTCATGCATTATTAATAATTATGGTGCATTGTGTAATATGCCCTTCTACAATCTCACCAAAAAAATGCATTTTGCACTTTCCCTCGGACGTATTTTATCAAACACCTAGCATGCATGATCACAGAGTTATTTTGACAATCAGTTTCATATGTGCGATTTCAGATTTCCATTAATTGGTAATAGCATACCGTGGTTTCAGATTTTATATTTAATTTTGCACTACTGTAGCATCAATTGGAAAGGAAAATCGGATCATTCAAACAATTCAGTCAACATTTTAGTTTCAGATATTATGAGAAATGGCAGATGATTTCTGACCTTATTTATCTACAATACGATAGGAGTGGCCTCTGCTCAGAAGTTCGTTGCAGAATAACTCAGAAATTTGGGAGTCTTAATAGACACGCTCAAACTACCCAGGAAATGAAACCCGGAGATATTATATATACTCAGCCATAAAGATATGGATGTCCTTTATCCTCGAGAACCCACGCACCAGCAAATAATATCAAATCCGCAAAGCTCAAAGAACAAGATCAGTATACAACCTTTTCACACCAGAGATAAGTCATCCTTGCCGCGCCTTCAATATTTGCTACATAGTATTGATGTTTCAACCTTTGTTGGGAAAGCTACGGCAGTCTTTATTTTTCCAAAGAATTAGGCTTTCGATAAATATTTAGCTTAATGCGTCGGCTCAAATAATATTTACGGCATATAAACTTCAACCCTTATAAGTACCGACAATAAACATAACTTGGCGATAGTGATTACAAAAATATTTTAATCAATTAGAATTTAGTATTTTTTATTTTGTTTTATATATATATATACAAATATATATATTAAAAATTTAAATTGAAAAAAAAAAAAATTTATAACATTTTAATTGGCTTTACAAATTAATTGTATAAAAATATTATTTATTTATTCTTATTATGTAATTACAATTAATAGTTTTATTTTTATATTAAAAATATTATTTAATCATTGAAAGATAGTATTTTTATTTTTCTTAAGTTTAAACACAAATTTTTTAATTAAATATAACAAAAACACTACTTGAAACTAAACATAAAAAATGTTGTATGATATTTATATCTTTTCAATTATTAATATTTACAGTTTAAATATTTTGTATATATTTATAGTATATTATTTAAAATATTATAAATATATATATATATATGATTAATTATATATAAGTTGATATAGCAAACTAATTATATGTCCATACTAATGATAAATAAATTTTAAATTTAAATTAAATATTTTTTATAGATTAGTAGAATAATATTAATTTATTTATTATTAATCTTAGTATTACTTATATAAATAAATTAATATTAATATTAATATTAATAAATCAAATAGATAAAATCATTATACTCTTTAATAATGTCAACTCAATTATAGACTAGTATGTATCAACTACAACTACTTTTATTTCACAATTAAAGACAAGTAGTGACCACTACATGACATTTGGCAAGAATGACATTTTGCAACTTAGAAAAGTATAGTTTTTCTCACATTCGACATTAATATAAACAATATTATATTGTGATACAATTTTATATGAATTGTTGCAAATACATTCAAGTGATAATATTGAGAAATATAAAATATATCTAATTCAAATAAGAAATAGAAGCTAATATTTATTTCTTGTTTGTGATGGAGGCTTTACAAATTTACTCAATAGTGTTGGGGCCCTTGCAAACACTCTATGAAGCCCGCACCTCCAAGAATTTTTGTTCTCAAAAGTTAGAGTGATTTTTCCCAAAAAAATTCTCACAAAAAATGAAACAAATATCAAATTCAATAAACATTGCAAAATCCTTTCTTATAAAGGATTCAGACTTAGGACTCCACCAAGCATCTAGAATATTAGGCAATTGAGAACACTACACATTGATATTTACAAAGGATTCACCCTTAGGACTCCAAGAAGCATCTAGAACATTACACATTGATCTTATTTATCATGTCTTGTTAATATTTACGATTTTTTTGTTATTCATTATGAGTTGTGATTCTCAGTCATATTTGAAAGAGAATTTTTTTTTGGCTGTCTTAATTAGTGCAAAATATTTCTTCATTCTAGTATACATTTATTTGGAAATTTTCAAAGTAGTACATTATAATATATATTTATTTGGAAATGTATAAAGTAGTACACTGATCACTAGTGTTTTTAGTTTCCTATCTCATCTCTACATTGACTCTACTATGAATATTTTGAGTAATTCCAATAGGATTCAATTAGAACAAAAAAATGAGTGTAATATACTTTTACATCCTTCTATTTATTCCCCCTTTTTCCTCGTAACTTGATTGAGGGAACATGATTGGTTAGGAAGAGAGGGAAGAGACCATAATCGATAAATCATTTCTATGCTAAAGTGTAGATTTGAGATCAATAAAACATTGGATGTGTAAATTACATGATTTTTTGGGCATTTTGTTAATATTACATTTATATTATACTAAAGTGTGAAAATTTAAATCCAAAGATAATTAATAATTATATTCAATAATAAGTATTACTATATATATGAATGAGTGTATGTATATATGTATATGAACCAGTACCCATACATGGGAGAGAGAAAATACCATACCAATGTACCCAAACACTAAATATCTACCTATTCCTCCACGAGAACCAACAACTTCAAGGTTTTATTTTACAAAATACTTACATGAAACAATGACAATAAATTTGCAACTACAATAACAATAGTAGAATAGACTAAAATATAATGGAATAAAATTACTCAAGTTACCAATAAACACAACTATCATTGTCATGTATTTAGTAGGTGGTTGCATAGTAAAGCAGTGAGAAGATTAAAGTATGTATACCTAAGCAACTATTTATATTAGGATTGATTTGTACCTACTACAATTGTTGAAATAAGTACCCTATAGTTTACCAGACACAAATGACATGAGACGATAAACAGGAGTTTCCGCAACGAGTCAAATTGTGATATTGCTATGAGGATTCAATTGTGTAATTTTCAGGTTAAACTCATTGACCCATGTTTCAGGAGTCACAGTTCACAAGAACCCACCTCTCATGAGAATGAATGGAATACTTAGCACCCATCTCTAAGTGGGCTTAACCTTGGAGGAAGCTCCATGGTTAAGCACACTTGAATTGGAGTCGTATTGGGATGGGTGACCTCTCGAGAAGACTCGATGCTTCACCCCTATGAGCATCACCTAGATGCAATGAGCGCTAAGTGTTCCATTAATTCTCATGAGAGATGGGTTCTTGTGAACCACTGCTCATGAAACATGGGTCAATGAGTTTGACTTGAAAACTACACAGTTGAATCTTGATAGCAATATCACGGTTTGACTTGCTATGAAACTCTTATTTATCAATTGATGAGCTAAAGGGGCTCTATAATGAGTGGTTCATAAGGTGCAACACTTGCTAAAGGTTTTACAAATGGGGCAGCAAGCTAAGTGGGCTTAACCTTGGAGGAAACTTCATAGTTAAGCACACTTGAGTTGGAGCCATATTGCGATGGTTGATGCTTCACCCCTGTGAGCATCACCTAGATGCAATGAGTGCTAAGTGTTCCATTCATTCTCATGAGAATGGATTCTTGTGAACCACTACTCATGAAACATGGGTCAATAAGTTTGACCTGAAAACTGCACAATTGAATCCTGATAATACTATCACAATTAGATGATAAGTATCAAATGTTTAAAAGAGAATTTAACGAAATGCCACAAAAAAATTAGCACCGGATAACTGCTTATTAATAACTACTTGAATTTGTAGATGCTTGTATTTATTCAGCATAGATGGTTAAGATTGAAGAAATTTAATATTTATTCACATGATTTTGGAAATTTATTAATTATTCACAAATTCTCTTCAAGCTTCATATTTGGATATTAAAACCCAAGAAATTTAATATTTATTGACATGAATTTGGAAATTTATTATTTATTCACAAATTCTCTTCAAGCTTCATATTTGGATAGTAAAACCCAATTGCAGAAGCAATCTCATTCCCACATTATGAACAATGAATGAAATAATAATTCATGATACCACGGGAAATGTAGCAGACAGTAACCAGATCATACCTTCAATTCAAAGAATCCAATGGCATAATCATGAATGCATTAGAGAAATGAATTCAATGTCATGCATGGGGTATAAATATAGAGTGAGAATTGGACTTCAAAATCAATTGGCTGCAACATATAGGAGGTGAAGGTCTTCAACCTACAGGAAATGTAGAACTGGGTCTCCCATCTTCACCTTCCAACATGTGCCAAATCATGTCATTCAGATTTTCAACCCTATCAATACAATTAGATCCAACACTATCATTTCTCACCTCCAACCAAAAAACAGGTGCTAAAGCTGAGGATTGTGGCACTGGCAATAGGCCAAACTCTTTCCATGTCAACCTTGGAGCCAGAACTTGTAATGAATTTGGTAAAAAAATCATTAAAAAGATTGTAGATTGCCCCCTCTTGTTATCATCGATCCGGAACTCTACATGATAAGAGGGAAACAAGACATAGATCCCAAACTTCAGATTTTATGTTTAACATATTGGGGGAGATCCAAGGTTGAAAATTTATTACAACTTAATGTCAATGCCACAGCAAGGAAGGAATCAAGATATGTGAAAAATAAAGATGTTTCTATCTTTATGGTGAGTGGGATGACAGGGCAGAAACAGTGGCAAGAACTTGGCATGGAAAGCAAACGCAAAGGAAAATGGAGCTAAGCCATGTATTCCTATGACCAATTCCGACTACCAAAGAGCAAGTCATAAAATATTAATTCTCCTACTCCAAATAATGAGCTTATGGCAATAATAGACACCATAATTAGGAAGTTGTGAAGAAGGGTCAAGGTAATCCTTTGTCATCCTTCTATGATAAATTTTACAAAAAGATAGCTCATGCATTTGATTAATTTAGTTGTTCAATCTAGTTCTTCCGTCTATTGAATTGTAGCAATGCTCTAATTTCAGAAATTGTACTTGTTTAAATTAAATTGGATCCCAAAGTACAATGTGCTATCTGTCCATCTATGCCCACCCCTTGTCCCCCCTATCTCACACCTCCAAAAGACAACTTAAATTCATTTTTGAACTTTACAAGTTTACTACACATCTTTAATAAAAGTTATGAATTCACTTATCAGTTCACTTTCTGTGAGGATGAAAGGAGCTAGAAAGACTTTACAAGGATGAGCTATTGCACTTTTATAGTCAATTCATAGTTACTACCTCAAGTTATCTTCATAAGGCTTATAGCAAAACAAGAGAGGATAAAAGAAGATAAAATTTATTTCTTATTTTCAGTAATGATTTCTCTCCTTATCTAGTTTCGGAGTAACCATATTATTGGTTATGATAAGCAATCTAGAGATGCTTTCATGTTGAGATAAGTGCATCTATTGAAGCAGACTTAAAACATTTTATTACTGATGTATCAAGAAGAAAATACTATGACTGCTTGACTTTAATGAATGGTGCTTTCTACATAAAGATAGACTATTTTCATTCCTTGAAACAAGGTTTTGGCTTCCCACCAAGTTGTGAAATCAACTCAAGAAGATCCGTTGTATTTATAGTAGTAAATGGTATAAAGCAGAGTATTAAATGATTGGCACTCTATGCAGGTAGCAGGAATAAAGAATGAATGAAGTCGTCATCAGTTTTCATGTATTGTTTATGGAACATTTCCCTTGAAAAAGCCTCAGAGAACATTTCCCTTGAAAAAGCTGTTATGGAGTTATCATTCTAACAAATTCAGAAATGTTTATTTCAAGTACTCTAATAAGGGGACAGGCCTGGAATATGCGCTGAAACTTGAAAGACAGATCAATGCGCTGACAAGATACCTTGAAGAACTAGCTTTCATGATGTTGGAATAGAAACCAATTCTTCTTTTTCAATTTCTGCATAAATCGTTAGGTAAAAGAGGTCTATATAGGCCGGCTATGAGGAGTTCTCAAAGAAATGAGATAATGATTAAGATGGCAATAGTAGTTATTTTTGTCACCTATAAATTTGTAATAATAAGAGGAATCAGTCAGAACCCTAACCCTGCCAGGAGGTCTCTATGGTTGTAATCTTGAGCATTCTAAATCGGCATATGTATAAGTACTGAGCTAGAAATGAATAATGTAGAAGGTTTTTTTATTACAAGTGTAACGGCAGCTACATCTAAGAGCAAATAGACCTCTCCATTTGTATAACGGATTCCATATGAGAAGACTGTAATGTAATTACGAGAGAAATGAGTTTGTTTTGAGTTCTTTCTGTGACTTCTGTGTATCTTGTACCGAGAGCAAAATGTATACCCTGTTTTCCCCTGTTTGTGGGTTCTTGAATTTAAATGATGGTAAAATTGCATTAATTTTTCGAAGGTCTTATAATGATAACCATTGTACAATTCGTTGGCATAAATAATGGGTGTTCAATATGTAAGGACCAAAAATTTTGATGCAAAACAAAGTAGTAGCCCTAAACTGATTTCTATTGAAGATGCTATGTTCATGGAGCAATGCATGACTAAGCCGGCATAGCTGTACATGAGTGACATCTGGAGTAAGAAGGCTCATCGCCTCAATTATCGTGTTGTTCGCTCCTCTCCAGCAAAGGATACAAAGTATCGGTAAATAAGAGTAAGGCTGCCATATTTTTAGGTCAGGCGGAGAAAAAAGAGCTTAGCCAAATAAATTCATTCCAGACAGAAAAAAAGCACGAAGTAGCATTTCATCACAAATTCGCATCCCTTATTATATCTAGAATGCTGTTTAATTGGACATTTGAACTCGGAGAAGGAATGGTGTGAAGGTGACTTCATCCCAAATTCAGTATTGGATTCTATGTAGAAATTGTAGTATATGTATGTATATCATATAAAATAGAACAAGGAAATTACAGTGATAATAACAGAAATTTAAACCATACATTGACCCAAAAAACTCCTCATCGAAGATTTTAAAATTAAAAAAATCACATCCATTTTAAACATTGTAACAAATAATTTAATAAATAAGACTTATCTGCGCCATTTGCAGAATAATTTGCAAGCTCTTGACAAATTCTTATCTTCTGTGGCTGCCTTTCCAAACTCATTTGCAGTCGGTCGCAATTTATATGGGCCAGATAATTACCCAAGACTTCAAATTCGAATTCTTCTTGTTTTACGAACCATTTACTACAGAAAATTGAACACTGTTCATTTCATTTAATATGTAACTCGAAAATTGTAGCCGTTGGTAAGAAATCAAAATTATAGCGATTGGTAGGAATTCAACGGCACAACTGTATATTTGCTTTTTCAAGTGGTATTTAAATTTTGAAATAAGTTGATCCGCAACATTCAGGGAGAGTAAGCTTCATGCAACCTTTATTTATACTTTTGTATTTTATAGATTTTAAAATTTTAATAATTTATTGAAAATAGATTCAAATAGCTTTTTTTTTTCAATTATTAGAACTAAGGGATGTTTTATTGAAAATATGAGTGAGTTTAAATTGGTACCGTACAATTTTGAGCTTTTATTCTTGTCATGATTTTTTAGGTATAGAATTTCAAACCAAATTCTTTGTATTCAACCAATTAAACTATAATCTTTTAGTATTAGGTACATAATTCTAAAACAAACCTATTATTTAAAGAAATTTACATTTATATTTTATAATTTTAAAAGAGTTAAAATTTATAGTCTTAAATATAATGAGAATAATACATTTTTTTTACTTACTACTAATAAATGTGTATATTTACATCGTTAATATCCAAACACAAATAAAAATGGCTATGCAAAAATTCGCGCGAAGTAAATTTTTTAGTGTTGAAGCTCTAGATAAGTAGTTTTTGGTGTTTTCGAGGACTAAATATGCTAACTTGGCAAGAAACTATGAATTACTTTCCAAATTGAGTACTGAGAAGAACCATGTCAATGTGGAAGCAGAATGGAAGACGCTTTCAAGGACTCACTAGCTCCTGCACCAAAAACATCTGAAACCTTTCTCTGTCTCGACATTCAATAGCTTTTCAGCTCTAATGCCTTCTTTCCTTAGGATTTCTCCTAGGGTTTCCACTCGGGAGAAGCATTCAAAGGAGTTTCATAACACCACTATTACAAACCCTATCTGTGATCGATCGGATGGCCCTGTGCAGGGAAAACTCAATCCGTCCAATCATCTTACCTCTAAAGACAAAGAAGTGTACTCTCCTCTGCATCGCAGATCTGAAGTCCTTTGTAAACCTTGCTCTCCCAAAGATAAAGAGTTTGGGGATCAAATTTTCTCTCACCTAGTCAGGTATGCTCATTCGTCAGAAGCCCTTAAGAATTGACCCTCTTTGGTTATCGATCCCGTTGGTAATGGTAAAAATCGATCTCATATCTCTTCGCCGAAAGTTAATTTGTATTCCCCTCCTCATAGAAGATTAGAGGATTTAGGGCATACACATAGTTGCTTTAACTTTTGTCAGGATTATGCTTCACCTCATAAATTAATTGACATTTTGTCTCCAATTTTAACCCTAATCAAAACAAGAAAATCATGAAATTAGAAATTAAGAATGGACTGATAGAAAGGACGCAAGAGATGTCCATCGTTTATGGTTTAATATGCAGGTGGAATGGCTTTGGAACTCTAGTTTGCAAGATAGCAGAGTGGTTAAAGATGGAGCTACGGAACAAGGTAAGTATAACTATACGCCCTGAAAATTTCATATATTTAGACTGTACTAATAAAAAACTTAAGGAAAAATTATTGGCAGAAGGATGCCCGAAATATAGAAATGTAGAATTCATTACCCTAGAATGGATTTCTCTCTTCAATCCCTCTAAGTTGAAGGAATTCTATGTACAAAAGGAAATTCTTCTTAAAAATTTCCTTGTGGAGATTTCCAATAAAGAAACATTGAGAAATATAGGAAATTGCATACGCAAATTTGTATGTTTTGTGGATTTGAAATAGCTTAATGCAAAAAAAATACAATTGTGCGTATGAATTTAAATGTTAGATTTATTGCTCCTATAGAAATCTACTGCAATTCTCATCATATTAATAAGCCTTACTATATTAGAACACAAATTTGAAGCAGACGAGGTACTGGAAAATCAATCTCCTAAGAAACAAAGCATTCATGAGAAAATGAGTAATAAGGATATAGAAATAAAAACTACAACAATACAAAAATGCAGCAAAAACAAGAATATTGATAAAACCAAACATTCATTAGATCAGAATGTAAGCATAAATTTTCTCAATAACACAGGCGGATTTGCGATAGAGCTGAATGGCAAATCCATGGAAATAGAGGATCCCACTGGGATCCTCAACTTACGTCAATCAGATGCCATTAAAAACATTAGGATAAGTAAGGACATTCTTGCAAGAGAAGTTTCTAGCTTAATATGATATCTCTTAGCCAACTCAATGCCATAAATGAAACTCATATAAGCAAGGAAGTAGTCCTTTTCCCTGAGATGAATAAAGATGCAGAAACGCTATCAGAGAATCAGATAAGGACAGATCAGGCCATTGTCCCTAGTCAAGAAGAAAGAGTACAAAACATTGAGCAAAAGATGAAATTGGTAGGAGGAATTATGGAAGACCTTAGGGAATTCCAAAATGATATTTCAGAAGAACATACTCAATGGCATAAGAATGAGGAGAATAGAAAGAGTGATGAAGACAACATTGAGAATGAGGCAATATTGACTAATGCAAAAAATCACTCAATACCGATAGAAATGGAAACCATTTACACAACTATGAAAGTCTCAATTAATCAAGAAATGATATTAGAAGAATATGACAAAGAAATCATTGATACAGAAGATGGGCTAAACTCATAACATAACGAACTGACTCAATTGGACACTGGAAATAAGGAAAATGATGCAGTAGCTAAGATATTCACATAAATAAGAAATAAATGCCTCGAAGATGAGAATATGGTAGAAATCAAATAAATAACAGATTGTATTAATGGTATTACTAACTTAGATAGGAAGCTAGGAATTGCTACCACCATAGAAGGACTTACAAGCCCAGTAATATTAAAACAAAAAAAGAAAAGAGGAAGGAAATCAATAAATGAATTAAGGAGTCAGGATGGGAATGTTGATAACCAACCAAAACTAATTGATATTATGTATGTAGGGAAGGGGAAGTTCCTTCCCACAATGCAATGAAAATCACTACATGGAATCTTAGGGGCCTCAATGCCCCTAACAAACAAAGACTCCTAAAAAGAAACCTAAAAATATTTGAATCCGAAATAATATTGGTCCAAGAAACTAAACTTAATATGGAAGAAAGTAAAAAATTCAGCCAAAAATTAGGTATATGGAGAACAAAAATGATTCACTCAGAAGGAGCATCTGGAGGTCTTGCGGTCATATGGGACCCCAGGAAAGTTGTATTCGATAAAATTGTCAATCATCTGTATTGGTTATTAGGAACAATCAAAAGCATTAAGAGCCCACTTAAATTTAATATTTTCAATGTTTATGGCCCCATTCATAGCAATGACAAAATAGAACTATCGAAGGCTTTGGAAAATCAACTAAGCACCCATCAAAATGATTGCCATATTTTTGGGGGTGATTTCAATGCTATTCTTGAATGTAAGGAAAAATTTGGGGGACCTCAGTTTGTATCCCAATCCCAAAAAGACTTTAGTCAATGGTTTCTTAAAATTCATCTTATAGACATTGCAACAACTAATGGCTTATTCACCTGGAACAATCATAGGACAGGATTTAGTCAAATTACAGAAAGGTTGGACTAATTCCTCTTCAGCGGAGACATAGGTACTTTCAATCATACCCTCTCTACTGAAATCCTAACTAATGCAGGATCAAATCACTTCCCAGTGAGATTAGACATTGTGGAGGATGCCAAACCACCAAGAAACCCCTTCAAATTTGAGTTTATATGGTTTCAAGATGATAATATTATGTTAATGTTGGAACTAAGATGTATTGGTTTGTATCTAAATTAAAAAATATCAAACACAAGATTCATGATTGGAATAATGATAAATTTAATAATATCCTTGAGAACAAAATCAAAACTGAGAATGAAATTGAATCCTTAAATAAAGAAGTAATAGAGATGGGTATGGATGAAAGTAGATACAACAAAGAAAAAGAATTAATGGCTAAGCATGTGGAAATATTGTTGAAGGAAGAAATATACTGGAAACAAAAATCCAGAGAAACATGGTTAAAATAAGGAGCTAACAATACAAAGTTCTTCCATAATAGTGTTAAGAATATACGTAACATTAAACGAATTACCAAAATCAAAGAAACAAATGAAAATCTAGTAGACAATCCAGACTTAATTTCATGAGAATTCGTGAACTACTACAAAGATCTGCTAAACAACAATGATTATACAGATCTAAAATCCTGGAATGAACTTTTAGCTTCCATCCCAAAAATAATATCAGAAAGTGGAAATAAATGGTTAAATAGAAAACTCTCTATTGATGAAGTTAGGAATGCATTTTCAACTTCATCCCAATAAATCACCTAGACCAGATGGCTTCCAAGCTGGGTTTTTTCAAAAATGTTGGCACTTTCTAGGGAATGAAATTTGGGAAGTTGTGGAGGCTACTAGAAATTCTGGTACATTACTAACATAAATCAACAATACCTTTCTTTCTCTCATTCCAAAAAAAATTGACTACAAGGAACCTGGAGACTTTCATCCTATTGCCCTATGTAATACAATCTATAAAATACTATCTAATCACTAGCGGATAGACTGAAAATTCTTCTCCCAAATATAATTCCAGAAGAGAAAACAAGATTTGTTCCAAAAAGATCAATTCTTGATGGGATCATAATAGCTCAAGAAATTATACGCACGACGCAAAATAATAAAGAATCATGTATGTTAATTAAATTAGACATTCAAAAAGCATATGACAAAGTGGATTGGATATTCTTATGTAAATGTATGGAAGCTTTTGGTTTCTCCAAACAATGGATAAACCTTATTTTCAATTGTATCTCTACACCCAAAATCTCCCTCCTTATCAATGGAACACCTGAAGGTTTCTTTGATATATCTAGAGGTATTAGAAAAGGAGATCATATATCCCCTTTCCTCTATGTTATTATGGTAGAGGCTCTCAGTATAACCATAACCAAGGCACATTAGGATGGGATGATTACTAGAGTTAAGATCATTGACAATGTACCAAACATAACTCATCAATAATTTGCAGATGATACTATCCTCCTGGGAGTAAGTACTAAGAGGGAAGTCAAAGCTTTTAAAGACATACTAGTAGTATACATGAAGGCCTCTAGATAGAGAACAAACTCTAATAAATCAGAAGTAATCTTTCTTAATACCCCGCTGGCAAAAGCTAGACAAATCTGTAATATTCTAGGCTATAACATTGGAAACTTTCCATCTAAATATTTAGGGATTCCTATAGATATTTAAAGGAAATCATAGCTCTAAACTATGGGAAATAATTGTAAGCAAGATTCAGAGAAAAAAAGAAAACTAGAAAGAAAAATGGTTAACCAAGGCAGGTAGAACTACTATGATTAGATCTGTCCTATCAATAATTCCAACCTATCAAATATTTGTCCTTCCCCTTCTATGTAATATTAAGTCAAGTTTAGATAAGCACTTCAGAACAACTTTTTTGGCAAGGCACTTCGGAGGAAAAAAAAGTTAGCATTAATCAAATGGGATAATATTTGCAAACCATCATCCCTTGGAGGCCTAGGAATAAAAAATATGCAATGGTAAAATAAGGCTCTTGGAGCCAAGCTAGTATGGAGATTAATGCATGAATCAAATAGTAAATGGGCTTCTATCCTCCTAAATAAATATATTCCCAGAGATAAACCAATTAATATCTTTAGATCTTGTAACCATGTCAAAGGTTCTCGTATATGGAACTTTATTATAGATAATAAGGAAATCATCAATAAAGGTCTCACTTGGGACATTGGTAAGGGTGACGAAGCCCTATTCTGGAAGACTCTTGGGGAGGTTACACTCCTATGGATAAGATGGGGTTCTCTCCTATAACCATAGACATTAGATTATGGGGTAATCAGGTTAAGGACTATATCTCTTCAGATGATGGAGTATCCTGTAAAGACCTTAACAACACCCCATTGGACCAACAAGAAAGGCAGAGATTAGGAGAGATACTCAAAGAGAGATCTATCTCTCTAAAAAAAAAAGGGATAAACTAGTATGTATAGGTTCAAATGATGGGATATATAGAGTCAAAAATGGATATCAGGCTATTGTCAAAGAAAAAAATTTGGACACCTTAGATATTCCTTTGAATTTATGTTGCAATAATGCATGTCTTCCAAAGGAAGGCATGTTCATATGGGCAGCCCTACAAAAGATAATATTGACTCTGGATAGATTCAAGAAGTTAGGTTTTGAAGGACCATCTAGATGACCCTTATGTGAACAACATGAGGAAACAGTTGATCATTTACTAATAAACTGTTCACATGTGCAAGAATGTTGGAATTGGCTAAAAGGATGCCTTGGCCCTAGAGTTCAACTATGCCCTCGGATATTGTTGACTTTCTTAAAGCATGACCTACTATAAACAAGACAAGTCTACATAAAGATATTTGGGTCATAAATCCATCAATTATGATATGGGAATTATGGAAGGAGCACAATAGAAGAATTTTTCCAAAAGATGGATTCTAGGTCACTAACTAACAAAATGGAAGCTACAATTATGGAGCTTATCAATAATAGACTTCAAAATTTTATTAACCAAGAAAACTACTTTTAATTATGGTGTAATAATATCATAAAAACATGGAAGAACCTTGCTATTCCTCCCCTTTATGGTAAAGAAGGCCCCTCTAGCTAAAAGGAAAGAGAAAACTGCAAACAACAGTACCCCAAAAATGGATGGTATAAATTACACTTCAATGGTGCTTCAAGAGGAAACCCTGGAATTGATAGAATAGGATGTATCATCCTTGATTGGAATGGAAAATCCATAGCTAAGTGCACAAAATCTATCAAACCAACGACAAATAATATGGTAGAATGTATGGCAGTTTTAGAAGGAACCAAAGGAACTAGGAGTTTCAAAACTTGAGATAGAAGGGGACTCCCAAATTATTATTAATGTCATTCGAACAAAGAAAACCCCCAATTGGAAATTAAACTCTAAACTAGAAGAGGTATTAGAAATTTTGAAAGAAATACCGCAGTACGAAGCTAAACATATATACAAGGAAGGTAATAACGAAGCAGATGCCTTAGCCAATAAGGGAGCGGATGGGGCTCATTCCACATAAATATTCATAAAATATTTAGATGGAAATCCTTAGACCATCTGTAAATAGGATCCATTCCATTATATTAAGTTACAAATTAAAAGTTTTAGAAAATCTTATCTTTTAGATCTAGACAATAAATAAATATAGTAAAGTCATATCTTATAGCTTTAACTCAAATACATAAAAAACCTACCATATGTATTTATGGTAATTTACCACTCTAAGAGTCTCTCCTATTCTAAATAGATTAACCTTAACCCATTTTGGAACCTTAGCCACATGAGGCCCCTTATATATAGATTAGTTTCTCTCTTCCCAAGTTCTAGTTTATTTCTAAGTCATCTAAGAAGACATTTTCATATATTTTTCACCTGGGGAAGGAGTTAGATCTAATATCGACACCTCTTCACTCTTATCCCATAGTCTATGCGATCATTCTTAATAGAGAATCTTAGGAGTATGGGTTCCACACACTCATAAATAGGGGTTCATCCCTTCCCCTCTCCAAATTTAGCTCCATCATGTTTTCTTTCACCAAATTCTAAATCTCTCAATCAGATACTTCATAGTTTCTCCCTTTAAAATTCTTGGTTTTAGCATAGAAAAGTAAATAAGTATGTATGATTTATATTTTTACGAACCCTTGATAAAGCTCCTTTTCTTTAGCCTTTTTTGATAACTTTTTTCTGGAGAATCAAATCACGTCTTGGTGAAACATTCATAAATGTGATAAGTTAATAGAGTACAATCTGACTGTCGACATCAAATAATGTGAGTGCTATAATAATGAAAACTACAATCATAATCTATCAATATCTTGATGAAGAGAAGTGTAATTATAATCATTAATGATGATAGGATAAGCAAATATTTAATAATCGTTCCCTTTAATGCTGAGGAGAAGGTGAGCAATTACGCTGATATCTAAAGATTTAGTAGAAACCCATGTAAAGAGTGGAAAGAGTTCATAGTTGAAGATGGAATCCAGGTTAATAACATTTGTCCTTAATGATAACTGAGCTATGGCATTTAGGGGAACAATTAAACCTGAAAGGTGGAACAAAATTCTAAATCCACTCTCCGAAGTAGCTAGACGGGCTTGGAAAAAGGTATCGGCAACCACCATTTTGATAATGAATTTTCCTTGATAACAAATGGGCACATATTTGGTCAATTCATCACTCTATCCACCTTTGCTGGTTGTAAAAAGGAGGATGTTATTAAGGTAGTAAAGAAAATATTTGTAAAGGATTTATTGGGCGACTTGGAAAATATAGTTTATAGTATTGATAATTACTTAACAGTACTACTTCCAGAAATTAATATGAAGACATAAAAAGAGAAACTCTTGGAAATCCCCAATTTACAACGCACTCTGATGATGACATTCAAAGATGAGTTGGGTTTTGATGAATTCTGGCCAACAATGTGTAGGAAAATGGAGTTTTTGTTCAAAGAACTCCTCAAAGAAGAAATGGAGAATGAATGCATACTAAATTACAGGAGAGCCGAAGGCTTTGATATCCTAGAGGAATTAGATGAAGAAGATGTGGAAAACATTAGAATCTTGATCCTAGAGGTGAAAAGGTGTTCCTGTCACTCCAGAAATGCAACACTTGATGATGAAACAATTTTCATTGTCAAAAGGAATGATGGCCAATGGAGTTTCCAGATGCTTCAAAAGGACTAATATTCTCGATTGGATAACATAGTATCCAGGGAACTTTTTGATTTCTTGGGTTGTCTTTTGGGTATGGATAGCTTGCGGCTTATAGGGTATATTATGTAAAAATCAGTCTGATAGGGATGGGTTTACAAACAATCTATAAAAGAATGAATATAGACTTTTAGTATCATTTTATCTAGCTATACTTTAAAAATATCTAAATATAGAAGACATAATAGTATATTAGCACGATATAGGCTCTAAGATTATTAAAACAAAATATACTGAAAAAAATGTTAAATATGAAATAGGGTTTTAGAATTCATGAACAAAATATATGGTTTATCTAAATACTTATGATGTGCTCTCTAAATTTCACCATCTCCCTTTTATGTATTGTTTAAGTATTTATAATTGAAACATGATCAAGGTACTTTTAAAAAATAATCATGTTGCCCTGAGCTGGTTGTATGAATACATTTCCAATAAGATCCTGAAATAATGCGCTGACCTTTACATCTCAGAGATAGTCTTAATATATAGTTTGTGACTAATTTGCACTTTTTTGAAATCTCTGAAATTAAATATGCCTAAAACATTAAAGGCCTAACAATATGTTGTAACTCTATCATTCTAAAATACTAAATGGAAAGAGAAATACAATTGTTTTGAATTAGAATTTTCAATGTAGGTCATGTTTTGGAAATTCTGAGGATACATAAAAATAATAAGGAAAACAAAATTTATATTAACATAGAACCCTATAGAGAATGTGGAATACGAGAAGGCAGGGATTGCAATATTACTCATTGATATTACAAAATAGTTGGAAAAGTAATCGTTTACATCCATAAGGCTTTTGAAATATGATGATTCAAATAGAAGATCAAAGGTCTTTCCATGATTGGGAATGGGTCAAATTCTTTGAGTGCAATACCTCTAAGCATTTGGAAATATCCACTGCACTTGATTTATCTTCCATTCTAGCCTCTTCATTTTATGGATGGACCTACGCAATCTATAATTTAGTAAATTAAAAGTCTTTTGGAAGATGAAGAGTTGTTAGGAAGATTCAGTGACAATGTAACCCATTAAGGTCAGTTTTCAATATTTAAGTAGCCTCTTGTGATAGCTATTTTGTCATCCCTTTTGCAAACTGAGTCCCGACAATCATGGCAACACCAATCAAGTTGATATGTTCTAGGACTCAGATTGCATTCAAAGGAGAGATTACGATCAAATGCCTCAAATTTGTTATGTTGAATACCCATCCCCTCATCCTTAGAGTGGTTTACTGTATCCTAGGAAGAGAATTTCTCTCAAATGAAGATAGATACAAGGTCAATTCTGAAATACCGACCATGTTTATTGCTTCATCCATATATGTTGATCCTGATAAAGATAAAATTGGAATATTATGCTCCAGAATCTTCAAGCGAAAGTATTTAGGTAATATTGACAAAGTCATCCAAAATATCAAAAGGGATTTTACTATAACAAGGCCCAAGTTTTATGATAAGCCTTTGATAAATGGTAGGCCTACTCCCTCCACTCCCATTATGATTGTAGAAGATTTTAATACCTTCCTAGATAGAGGACCAATAATAAAGAGGAATCTAGGCTTTTTAATGTTTTTTATGCATATCAGGAGTCCAGTTGAGGAGAATTGGTTTTATTCCTATTGGCATAATGATGATATTGGGGAAACAGACATGGATTTCTTTAGTGGTTCTGATTTAGAAGACCTAATAGAAGTATGGCTGGAGGAAGGTGGTCATAGAAGGAAAAAGAAACAAAGATTAGTACCCCTGACGGAAACTGATCAATAAATGGGTAGGAAAGATAGTAGAGCATACCTAGATTAATAATGGCTCACAATCTCAACCCTCTATTACTGTTTGGAGAAGTCATCCATAAATACTAGAGGTAGTTTTCTAATAAAGGATATATCACACTTTTGTTAATTATGTTATGAATATGAATAAATATCATTAGAAGGATTTGATAATCATTAAAGGATAAGAAGTTGTCATTAGTATACAAGTAGACAATTTTGGTCAGTCATGATCACCGAACAACAACACTCACCAAACAACAACATTCATCGAGCGCAGTGGTCACCAAAATGTTTTGAACACCAAGCAATATATCAACCAAGCATCAATCTATAGAGACATAACCAAGCACCAGTACATAGAGACATCACTGAGCACTAGTCTACATTGAGAGACAACATTTCACCGAAAAAAGCGGATCTCAAACAACACGTCAGCTAAAGCACTTTAGTCTTTAAAATAGCTTTTTTCTTAGATGGATAATTATTTCTTGTGGATCAAGAAAAGCGTAAATGATGGATTTAATTAGTTTAACTGATTGTATTCATGCAAACTAGGAGATCAAGCTCAAGTTGTAAACCTTTGATCTTAGAATTTTTCAAGAAAAGTGTGAAACCTAATTAGGTCAAAATCTTGTATATATAGATGTATTAATTAATCAAGAATATGATTATTGTAGCCTCCAAGGACATATATGGATCAAATAGAGGTTTTCATGCAGAAGGACAAATAAAGAAGAATTTAGTTATGAAGAACTACATTCAAGGCTACCGAGCAGAACAGAGGTATTATCCATCACAATAGGTGATACATATATTTTGTGAACTTAATGGATCTATAATCAGCAATTCAATATTGCAAGCAATCAAGTCATAAATATTTGTTACTCTCTAACAATTGTCGCAAGCAGTAAAATCCTTTAAGAAGGTGGACTTAAGTGTCTTTATGTAAATCTCTTAATCGAGTGCACACATATATTGTGTTACTGAAATCTCTTAACAAAGTAGACTTAACAAGTTTGACATGTTACTCCTAACAAGGTAAGATCATCAGAAGTGATCACAACTTGTATCCCTAACAACACCTTCCACTTTGTAGATAGTGAAGCTTTATGGGTTTCATCCCCATCGCAGTTTTTACTTTCTAACAAGGGTTTCTGCATTATCAAATACTTGTGTCATGTGTTAATGAGTTTCATGAATGTTTCAATGTTTGTGTTATCGATTTTCGGTACCAAGATCAATCGGGTGGATTTGTTATGTTTTGAATGGATTAAGGTAAATTCTTAGTTCTGGTGTATCCAATTCATTTTACCTCTATTCAGTATGTCTATCCAGTGTCATGTTTTCAAGTTTTCAGGTCTACACTTAACCAAATTTGCAAAAACCTGAAAACCCTAGGCTTTCTGAGTGTTACACATTAAAAAATAATAAACCCTAGGTCATGGCGACTCTTTCTCGGGCTTTCTTTGTTTAAATTCTATGTTTTTCCACGCAAAAAAGTCAAACCTTTTTGAAGTTCATGTTTTAGTCTGCTCGCTTAGTCGCGTCAGTCTTTTTGAAACATTTTTAAGTTGCGCGAGTGGGCGATGAGTTGCCAATCAAAGATCATCGTGCAATCACGATCTGTTTATGAGTAGTTCTGATCTATCCGCGAGTTGGCGACGAGCTATTTTAAATAGTCATCGCGCAATCTACTTGTGTCAAGTTTTTTAAGTTGTGCGACTGAGTGGGTTCAGTGTTTTAAAGTGTGTATCGCACAATTGCGAGGCCTTATGAGAGTCGGGTTATGAGTTAGCGAGTTAGCGACGAGTTAAAATTATGTACATCATGCAGTCGCTGTTAAGTCATGTTGTCTCTATCCTGCTTTGTGACTGAGCGAGTCATGTAAAAGAATAAAGCAGTCGCATACCCACGTCAAGTTTTTATGTCATTGTCATAAGCCCGCGACTGCGCGACGAGCTCAATGTCCTAAAGGTCGCCCACTCGCGCAATGTTTTAACCTGGTTGTATTTTGCAGCGTGAGTATGCGACGAGCTAAAAAAGGGACTCATCGCTCTGTCGCACAAGTATTTCTCAAAATTCATAGGAACTCGCGAGTATGCGATGAGCTAAAATATAAGGGCATCGCTCAGTCGCCAGTCAGTAAAGATGAAGGGAAATCAACTCGCGAGTGTACGATGAGCTAAAAAAAGGGGGATGCATCGCTGAGTCGCACAGGCATTTTTCAAATGTTATAAGGGTCTGCGACCGAGCAACAAAAGAGACCATTCAACACATCGCGCAGTCGTCGATCAACTCAAATGAAAGAAAAGGAGGCCGCGAGGATGCAACAAGCAAAGAGCAGACATTGTCGCGCACTCACAGTCAGTAGTGAAATGGAATTTTTGAGCTCGCGAGTGAGCGACTGAGGAAAAGAGGTGTATTATCGCACGCTCGCAGTCAGGGGTAAGGTAAGATTTTAAGGCTCACGAGTTGGCGACCAGTCAGAAAATGGATGTCGTCGCCCACTCGCGCACAAGATGAAAACAGAGTAAAAGGTGGCGCGAGTGTGCGACCAAACAAAATATGCAATGAAGAAATGGATGCCGTTCAGTCGCCCAAATCAAAAAGGTCAGTTTAAACAGCCAGGGAGTGTGCGATGAAGGAATAGATGAAAAGTAAGATGCATAGGCGCTCAGTCGCCGAGACTCAGGTGATATCAGAAATCAACTCGCGAGCTTGCGACTGAGGAAAGAAAAGACAGCATCGCTCACTCGCGCAGAGGACAAAAGCAGAACATAAAAGAACTGCGAGTCTGTGACAGACATGAAATGAGGATTAAAGAAAGCTTGTCGCTCACTCGCAGAAGGCAAGGGTAAGACAGTCAAGAGTTGGAAAAGTGATTTTCAGAGCGAATGAGAAGGTGCTACTTGCTGATTTCTACTGATTTCAGGGTAATATATGCATTAATCTGGGATTTTCACAGAGTTTAAAACGTGCACAAAGATGCATTTTCAAAGGGAATTTTAATATTTTTATTGCAAATCCATGTTTTATTCCCAGAGGTTTTTAAAGACAAAGGGGATAATGAGAGTTTTTTCAGAGACAGAAAGATATTAGATATTTTCTCAGACGCTGGAAAGATCAGATTTTAAAAGATCAGAAGATGCATTTTTGGGTCTGCAGAAAATTTGTTGCAATTCAGAGACTTTTGTGACTCTTCTAGAGGGATAAGACTGCTTCTGTGAGGGAGTATTTATGTTGATATTTTTTGGGTATGACTCTTGGGTCACCAAATTGTATTTTTGTAGACTTTTGAGGGCTAAACGGTGGCTGGACAGGCCAAATCCGATCCAGAAGTTATTACTTTCAGAATGCAGTTGGCTTTGAAAAATGCATAAATATGAGTTGAAGACTCATTGTTAGAGAGTTCTTCTTCCCTTTGGCTTGAGGTTTTGTAACTTGTTCTAAGTTCTTAACAGAGGCAAAGAGATTTTGTAACCCATTTCAGAGAAATATACAGATTTGTAACACCTTTGACTGTGAAAGATAGCT
>MU226945.1:1745029-1756806 GCA_018584345.1 Thuja plicata
AAAGTGTTGCACGAATTCCACAATGGGTCAGTTGGAGGTCACTTCTCACCCAGAGCAACAGCCCTTAAGGTGTTGAAAGGTGGCTATTATTGGCCCACTTTGTTTAAAGATGCACACATATGGGTTCAGAGATGCAAGGAATGCGCATTATTTGTTGGTAAGAAAAAATTAGCAGCCTTACCTTTGCAGCCTATTCAAGTTGAGCAGCCTTTTGCCAGATGGGGACTGGATTTTTTTGGAATAATAAATCCACCGTCCAGTGCTGGCCACAAGTGGGTTCTAACATCTACAGACTATTTTACTAAGTGGACCAAGGCAGTGGCGCTTAAGGAGGCTAATGAAGGTGTTGTCCTAAATTTTTATCAGGAGTTGGTTTTTAGATTTGGTGTTCCAGAATCTATTATCTCTGATAATGCTTTAGCTTTTACAGGGTTTAAGAATTCTGATTGGGCTATAAGAAATGGAATTTATTTGAACACATCTTCCAATTATTATCCGCAAGGTAATGGCCAAGCGGAGTCCACTAATAAAAATCTGATCAGAATTATCAAAAGGACTATGGAGGGTAACCAAAGAGCATGGCATACCCAACTAAAATCAGCCTTGTGGGCTGATTGAATCACTCAGAAAAGATCAACAGGGCAGTCCCCTTTCAAACTTGTTTATGGAAAGGAGGCTTGGTTACCTATCTCACTAGAGCTTCCAGCTCTTGACTTGGCAGATCAGCTTGATATGATAGAAGAAGAGCCATTAACTGTAAGGTTGGCACAGCTGGTTGAGCTAGAAGAAGTAAGGACGGCAGCTTTGAGGACCATTGAGCATAATCAGGCTCAGATGAAAAGGTCTTTTGACAAAAGGGCATCTCCAAGAGTTTTCCTGGAAGGAGATGTAGTGCTAAAATGGGATGAACGCAAAAGCAAGCCTGGAAATCACTCCAAGTTTGATGCTTTTTGGAGCGGGCCTTATATTGTCTCAGAATGCAAACAACACAATGCCTTTCAGCTTTCAAAGTTGGATGGTAGCATGGAGCGAATCCTAGTCAATGGGATTCATCTCAAGCATTTCTTCTGAGGTAGGATCTAGCTTTGTATATATTGCAGCAGTTTAGTTGTTTAATA
The DNA here is from genome assembly GCA_018584345.1 of Thuja plicata. NCBI lineage: Eukaryota > Viridiplantae > Streptophyta > Pinopsida > Cupressales > Cupressaceae > Thuja > Thuja plicata. The sequence goes on from MU226945.1 coordinate 1,746,148, forward strand.
AATGCCTTGGCACAATAGTTTTCTTGTAGTTTTTAGCTTTCCCTAAGTGTTGTCTAGCACAGTTAGTTAGTTTGGTTTCAGTTTCCTAGCTTTCAAGAGGTTTTTGGAAGGGTTCTCAGTCAATCAAAGGTTACAAGTGAGCAGGAATGTGGTAGCCCTTCCTAACTCACAGGGAAGTGTCATACTTTCCCATCACAACTCATGCATCCATATTCAGTCAGTTCAAAAGGTTTGATCAATTTTGCAAATGGAATTCAGGTTTCCAGTATGTCTTCTTAATGACTCTATGCCCAATGGATAGTTCAGGCAGCTGGTCTTAATGTTTAGCAGGCAAACATTTTTGCAGATGTCGCCAAAATGTTACCAATTTTTGGTACCAAGATCAATCGGGTGGATTTGTTATGTTTTGAATGGATTAAGGTAAATTCTCAGTTCTGGCGTATCCAATTCATTTTACCTCTGTTCAGTATGTCTATCCAGTGTCATGTTTTCAAGTTTTTAGGTCTACACTTAACCAAATTTGCAAAAGCCTAAAAACCCTGGGCTTTCCGAGTGTTACACATTAAAAAATAATAAAACCTAGGTCATGGTGACTCTTTCCTAGGTCAGATACTTTTGTGACTCTTCTAGAGGGATAAGACTGCTTCTGTGAGGGAGTATTTATGTTGATATTTTTTGGGTATGACTTTTGGGTCACCAAATTGTATTTTTGTAGACTTTTGAGGGCTAAACGGTGGTTGGACAGGCCAAATCCGATCCAAAAGTTATTGCTTTCAGAATGCAGTTGGCTTTGAAAAATGCATAAATATGAGTTGAAGACTCATTGTTAGAGAGTTCTACTTCCCTTTGGTTTGAGGTTTTGTAACTTGTTCTAAGTTCTTAACAGAGGCAAAGAGATTTTGTAACCCATTTCAGAGAAATATACAGATTTGTAACACCTTTGACTGTGAAAGATAGCTTATGCCTTCCCTTATTAGTCTGTTATTGTGTACTTAGTGATTGGTACAAAATTCTGTGATGTTCTTTGTCCTTAATTTGTATCACATATTAGTGCCTTTATGCAGTACTTCATGCTTGTTTGCAGGTTTTAAGTTGTGCTCAAGTCAGATTTTCCCCAAAATTGTGAGAAATCTTTCTCCTTTAAGGGGATTGTCGTTATTGGCCTTCTTATAAATTGATTATGCAAATATTATGATTTAGTGGGGTTGTGTAAGAAAGCTTAAGTTACTATTTCATTGTGTGTCAAGTTATTTGTGCATTTCTCAGATATTTTTCTGGTGCATCACCCTTTAGGACATAGTTTTCATTTTTCTATTCTCCTTCTATCTCTTTCCTCCATCAAAGGAATCAGTTGCAGGTAGTATAGAGTGATTTACCAGATAGGAAGTCGGCCTAGGACCCGGAGATTCATTCTAGCCATAGGTTACCCACAGCCTTGGAATGTTTCCATGTTTCTCCAAAAGGTTAAGTTCCTGCAAACTTAACAGGGTGCAATTTTGGTAGACAACAGTTTGTTTACATGCATTTACATTTATGCTATGATATTGCATGCATGAAGTAGAAAAGCTACAATGATTAGTTATGCAAGTAATAAGTACTAAAGGTTAATTGATAAAAGTTTTAAGGGTACCGATTCACCCCTCCCCTCTCAGTACACACCCTTCCATTATTCCAACAATTGATATCAGGGCTAGATCTCTTATTTGGAAAAGTTTAAATCACTTGAGAGAAAAGATCATACAGTGGAAAGGTATAAGCTTGATAAAAATATTGAGAATCAAAAGTAGCAAATACAATTTTTCTTTGAGAAATACAAAGAGGAAAGAAACAAAATGAAAGAGTTATTGGCTAAAAGAAAAGTCATGGCATCTTGCTACAATGAAAGTGACTATCATAAAGAAGAGATACCTAACTTATTTGATTCATCTGGATCTGGATCGGGTAATACATCTAACACATCCGAAGGAATCATTACATATCTAAAAGAAATCAATCAATGTCTGATTGAACAAGTGAAAGTATTGCAGACCGGTCAAGAGACACAGATGGTAAGAATGATTGATGTTGTGAATAATGCAAGACAAAATGAACAAGAAAGAACTTTGGCTATTGATGACAGGAGAAAGATTACTAAAAAATTACAAGAGAAAGAATTTAAGATATAGAGTCTTACTGAACATCACATTGAGATCACCAATCAAATAGTTCTTATGAGTCATGAAGCCAATTGAGTGAACATAGAACTTAATGGAAAATTGGAAGCTATGGGTGAAATAAAGGAAGAAAATGATAAACTGAAGCATGAAGCAAAGATTCAACAACAACATAATGATATGATCAAGAAAGCTGAAGACAAGTACTAAAAGAATGGATGAATTTTTGAATGGACAAAGAAGACTCAGCAACAATACCAGTTTAGGGTATACCAAGCATGAAGAATTATTAAACTGAGCTGATCAAAGGAATGTCTACACAAATAGAAGACCAAAGAAGTGTTCATGTAATCACTGTGGAAAACCAAGCCACACATCAAATGTTTGCAAAAGAAAAGAAAAAGGTATTCCTAAAAATACTTCTACATTCATAGGTAATTGTTATAACTATAACAAGCAAGGACACAAAGCACGTGAATGAAGATCTAAGATGAGCAAATCAAAGAAGAAATATTACATGGGAAACATGTTCTAATTGCAACATGCATGGCCACACATTTCATGAATGCAGGAAAGGGATTTAAAGCAAGTCTGGAAACCTAAAGAACAATAAAATGTATGTCAACCAAGAAGAGTCGGTAATACATATGTTTGGGATTACAACACTTGGGTAAATTGCACAACATGTGGTAGATATGGAAATATAGCTGCTAAATGTATGAGGAAATGGATATGAAGATCTAGAAACTAGACTAACCCTGGAATGCCATGCTTACACTATCATAAGGTTGGTCACTTAAGAAAGGATTGCAGAGATCGAGTGATAGAGTCAAGCACTTTTGCAAATGGAAATACTATTGAAGACATCAGGAGAATGATAAATAAAATGTGGAGGAGAGCTCCAAACAATGATAATGTTGGACCAAGCACTACATTTGGTGACACCTCATCTATTGGATCAGGTGATTCCATCACCCCCACCTAAGCAATACAAGTAAGTATGGAACTACACTCTACAAAGTTGTATTTTACATCAGTTCCTATATTCATTGAGAATATGCCAAATTAGCATGAATAAAGATGCATTATGGTATTGCATGTTATGTTTTTTGAATCTAGTCTGGTTGGTCAATATAAATCGAGCATAAACTGCACATTGGTAAACATATGAAAGATAATTGAGTTGATACTATATATCGAGCATCATCGGTAAACATGTGGAAGATAACCAAGTTGACACTTTGTATCAAGTATTGTATACTCACTGAGATGAAGACTTTGGAGTGTTAACCAAGCATCTACGTTTTGTTAACCGAGTGGTAGGTGAAGCATTTAATGCATCACTTAGGTTATATTTTCTATAAAAAGGGCAACATTAACTCATTCGTTCACCCAGTGTTAAATATAAAATTGCAAAGAGAAGAAGAGATATTCAAGCGACCAAATTATAGAGCGATTCACAACACCTTTAAAGAAACTCCAATAGATCTCGAGCATTCTCAGCAAGCATCCAGTGTGTATCTAGACTTATCAAGCTATCAGGTTATTTGTGAAGAAGCCCTAATTTAATGAACAATGACAACCACTTCTTAAACCTCTAAGATCAAGATGGCAAAGGACAAGAAGTTCATTCTAATAATCAAGAACTTGACCTATGAGGAACCAAACTACAAGTTTTTCCTTGAGGTTGTTGCTCAACCCGATGACAAGGGAGGATTCTTGAGTATCCCACCTAGGATTTTACTGGTCGAAGACATTCGTGCATACATTCACTGCAAAGTTGCAGAGATTGGAGACTTTGAACTTGAAGAAGCTTATCAAAAGATATGAAAGAACAGAAACCTAAAGGATGAGTACAAACAAATTGAAGTGAAAGGGTTAATCGATGTCCTACTATTCTTGAAATAATTCAAGACAAAATGGATTCACATTGTGCTCAGTCGAGTGCATGTTGGTAAAATGTGGTTATATTAACCTAAGGAAATAAAAAAGGACGTGATTCATGCAGTAACTAGTTACCCGATCACCGAAAAGGAAAAATCCCTAAGGCACCCTGGACGCCCCGAGATTGAAAAGGTAACTAGAGCCGAATGGGACAAGAGAGGTCTAAAAGTGAATTCAATCACTGATGTTGAAATAAAATTTGGTGCATATGTGATTGGATACAAGATATTTCAAGAAAGCACAATGAACAACATTGCTTGTGGAGTAGTTTACACAACATACAAGATAGTAAAGAAGGGAGTGCAACTAGACCTAGTTGAGATGCTACTGAAACAACTGGAAGAAAACATGAGAACAATTAGATAAACATGATCTAAAACATGTAAGTTCAGTTCTCTATTAATGTGCACATTCTTTTACTTTTAGAGCTTCTTTCCTTCATTCAGTAATGTCACTTGGGACACCAAGTGACCAATCACAATACATTTTAGTGATTACATTAAATCACTAGAAGATATTTTCATACCATTGTTGGATGCCTACTTTACAACATTTAAGAATAGGATGCAGAAGAGAATGAGAATCCTTATAGAGTTGGTTGAACAATACAAGGATGAGATATGCTTTGTAGTTGACACCGACACTACACTCATCAAAGCTGCCAACCCAAGAACAACATGGTTAGCACCATTAGATTATAAAATTAACATAAATATGGCTAAAAAAGCCATTGAAGCCCTACTAAATGAACCATTGACAAATCTATATGAATATTTAGCACTTATGAGGAATCCAAGTCAAGAATAAAGACTGGCTTAGTAGTCAAGAAAATAGGGAAGAAACAAACACAAATGGTAAAAACACTTAAGAAGAAACTCTCTGTAACTGATGAAGAGTTGGAACAATCAACAGATCTCACCAAGGAACAATCACCTGTCGATGAAGGAAAATATTTAAGTGATTCAGAGTCTACCAAATCATTTGCAGAGAAACCACAGACAAAGAAAACAAAAGTTACTAATATAACAGCTGCATCTAGGATAAGAAGCAAAACAACTAAGGTAGACTCACCACCATTGAAGAAAGGCACAGTAAGAACATATATGAAAAGAAAGCCTAAAGCCTCAACTGAGCTGAGAAAATGAAAGAAATATATAAGAGGTAGAGAAGACAAGGATGATACTGAAGAGGTAGAAAGAGAATAGAGAGTCCAAGCAGAAAAGGCCAAAATACCAAAGACAAATGATGAAATTGCAGATTCAATCATCAACACAAGCAATATACAACATCATAAGATTAGAAAATGAGGAAATATGTCTACCGAGGATAAAAAAAAATAGAAGAAGCAATCATTAATATGATGGTAGCTTACAAGTATGTACCTCTACAATTTGACAATCATATTCCATAGGAGCTACAAGACAAAAATATTAGCTAGGTGGACATATGCATTACATATGGAGAAGCAAATGAGGGAGAAATCCCTAGTTGCATTCATGCCTAACTCCTCAATTGAAGAAATTGGCTCAACCATGAAGGAGTATGCTAAGAAATTTTCTACAAAAACTAGAGCATACAAGGTATTGTAGAACAAGCTTGAAGATATTGACATTGAGATCAATAAGATTTGGACACAAATATTTAATCCACCCAAGCAGGTACTAGCTCTAACCGTGACTGCTCACACCAAGGAAAAGGAGGCCACACCGAGCCCTGAGCACATTTTCATCAATGACACTAAGGATGTCAATCCCATTGAGTTGACCACAGAGGCAAGTAAGGCCATGGATCATATTCCTCAAATATTGCAATCATTAAGGGAAATACCATATGTCACTATACAAGATATAACTCATGATGATTCTGATAATGATGCAAATGTTGATGAAGATGTAAATATTGCCACTGAGAAAACAAAGGAAAAGGACACTGCTAATGCTGCATAAGCACAAATACTAGGTAATATGTCTTTATTGATGCAAGCAATAAATATAATGACTGAATCATAGAAGACACCACCTGAGACAAAAGCAGACAAATCGATGGACAACAGTGAGGAACAAGGGGAGAAGATAGATAAAAATAGAGAGGAAAAATTGATTGATGCACCCACTGAGGATAGTGGAAAGGCAGACATGGCTACAGGTCAAGACAAGTTTGATGTAGAGACGTCTACAACCAACCAACAAGTGCCAACTGAACAACCTAGAAAAGGCACCACACCTCCCAAGCAATCAATGACAGAAACTGAGCAACAAAAGGCTCTTGCTATCATACCTCATTCCCTGCATCAAGCAACATTAAGAAGAAGAACAAGAACAAGAACAACAAAATTAAAACCTCCGTTACACTCAAGGAGATAATAGACATACCCGATTGTGATCCCAGAACACTTGATCCCGAGTCATTGACAAGGTATGGGGAGCTATGCAAAAGGAAAGCACATTAGGACAAGCTCAAAATGGAACACTGAAATGCACAAGTCCTAGAAACAACAAAGGAAATTCTATTGCATGTAGTTCCTGACACACATATTGATCAAAATGCACCCATCATTGATTAAATTTTAGTTTTGACCAATGCGATCACACAACAGAATGTAGATGTCGAGAAGGTCATTGAAGAAAGAGAAGAACAAAAGTATCACTACAAGTTAACAAAGAAAATCAGCCAAGAAGTGGCAAAGAATAAGGTCAAATTTTTTGAACTGGTAACTACATTAGAACCTGTTATTTTAGAATTAGTTACCTTAGTTCAAAAGTTGTGCACTATTGAAAAATTCACTATAGAGCATGATGCACAGATAGCTAAGTTAAATGAAGATCTAAAATCTAGTGAACAAAGTTTTTCAACCGAGCCAAATGCATTCCAACTGCATTATGAAAAGCTAGTTGAATCTAAACGGTTAAGACTTGAAATACAAAAGGAAGAAAGAAAAATCATAGATGAATTAACCAAGATACAAGCCATGTTAATACCGAATCTCTCATTGTTGATGACACACATGACTATGACAAATACTCTAATTACCACCCCAGAGATGTCAGTAGCTGAAAGCATCTATGACATGCGCACTCAAATTACATTGGAGCAAATGACCCTAGAGCACTTGAAGGAGAAATGGGAACAGATGATGGCAGACATCAAGCAATCTCATAAGCACATTCTTGACAAGCTGTAATTTTTACATCTTTGTCATTACTTTCAAAGAAGGGGGAAACATGTACATACATTGTATCTACATACTGAGGCATGCACATAGGGGGAGTCATTGTAAAGGTAACACACTTGGTTTGTATAATGTACATATCAGTTTTTGATACTAATACCAAAGGGGGAGATTGATAATCCTTAAAGAATCAGAAGTTGTCATTAGTATACAAGAAAACAGTTTTGGTCGGTCATGATCACCAGGCGACAACACTCACCGAGCAATATCATTCACTGAGTGCAGTGGTCACCAAAATGTTTTGAACACTGAGCAATATATCAACCAAGCAGCAGTCTACAGAGACATAACCAAGCACCAGTGATGACATGTAACTGATTGAATGTTTGAAAATATTAATTTGATGATCATGCAAGGCATTAAATCAGTTAATGTATTGTATTGTCATTAATGTCAACTTGATATAATTTGTATGGTCATGAAGATATTTCCAAAGACTTCAAAGAACCGATGAATCAAGGCTATGCTAATTAGTAATGTATACAAGTCAAGTATTCACTAAGTGACTGTATACACCAAAGGAGTGCACCCAATGGTCATAGTAAAAGAATAGAGTCATAGTGTTGCCCGACGATGAAATGAACAACATTATCGATGAGCATAGTTATAGTGATTGACCGATGAGCAAAGCAAAGAGTAACCTGACGGAAAGAATTTCAGTGTTGCCTGACGGAGAAGACAAGGATGAAGATCATGATGACAATCAACGGAACAGTCAGTTATCACCAATAACTAACTGAAGTGTTGACCGATAGAATAGAGAGTTTAGAAAATGATAAAATTCTCAGCTGTCAAGAAGCTAAATATAAGAGTTAACTGATACTTATCATTGTTTTAATCATGCAGATATTACAGAGATAAGTAATTTATTTAAAGATGCTTTGTCTAGTTGGCAAGAAGATCTCTACAAGATCAGACTGGAGATTTTCTTTAAATCTATTGGTAAGAATTATGGAACATGCCAAGATCAATAAAGCCAAGAAAAGAGGAAATCATGTCTATAAGAGACAAACCCAATTCATTATGAATTGTGTGTGTGGGGTGAACCAGAGAAGAGGAAAGATGCTAAAGAAAATCTGAAGAAGAAGAAAGTCTTCATTTCATTCCTGATCAACAAGCTAAAGTAAGAGCTAGATTCAGCAGACATCGACGAATAGTGAGACAAGCATCACAAAGTAGAACAAGTGTGGAGCAAAGGTATACATTTGATTATATTGATCAGGGAAGTAATGGACCTACAATAGATCTAAAAATCTATAATTGAGTTGTATGTATGAACTAATCATTAGTGTTTTAGTTTAACCATTGAAGCATATAAGCCTCTTAACCGAGCAGGACTTAAAAGTAATTTTCAATTGAGATACATCCCAAGGAGTATCAAAAAGTTTGATTACAAAAGTAGCATTGGCTATGCCTGATACCTATCGACTGTCTAAGTGAGTGTTTGAACAAGGATAATAGCATTAGATGCCAGATACTAGTTGATAAACTACTTCTAAATCCTCTAACAAGGTCACACCTACCAGTGTGTTTGTAACCTTTAACATGGTTGGCTCTTAATAGGGCTCACTTCAGAAGAGTGAAAATTTGGGGTACTGGTCGCAGTGGTTTTTCCCTTAATAGGGTTTCCATGTTAAAAATCTATGTGTTATGTGTGTATGATTCATTTATTTACTATTTTGTATCTTACATAGTTGATTATGGATTTATCGGTATACTCTGCATATTTACTATGTTTCGGTGAATAGATGACTGCTTATCGGTAAACATACAGAAGAAGGTTTAACAAAGCAATCCGACAAGTAGTAAATTGATACAAGTAATTCAAGGCATTCATCTTGTAGGATAGAAGATAACTTGAGATATAATTTGTGGTTATAACTTTAAAGGGTTGATTTAAGGATAAAATTTTGAGGCCAATGATTCACCCCCCTCTCAGTTATTACAAACAATTAGTATGAGAGCTTGTGTGCTTAGAAAGGAAGGTTTCAAGACCTAAGCTAAAGATCACAAGATGAGTAGATGAGATGTGCCCAAGTTGAACAAAGATAATTTTGCTTCATGGCAGAGAAAAATAAGACTCCACTTATCAGGTATTGGTATTGATGTTACTCAATACTTAGATACTGAATATGTGTTGCCCACAAGAGCACCAATAGTTGAAAAAATGAGAGAGAAGCATGAACACAATGACATGATGATAGAACTTGCTTCCTCACTCTCCGATGCTGAATTTGAAGATGTCAAAGAATGCAAAACTGCAAAGCAGATGTGGGACAAATTGAAGCTTGTATATGGTGGTGACAAAAATGTTTTGAGAGCCAAGGTAGAAAGCCTTAGAGGAAAGTTTGATGATCTCAAAATGAAAGAAGGTGAAAACATCACTCAGTACAACACAAGAATCAAAGAGGTAGTCAATGCTATCCGAGGAGTTGGAGGTGTACTAGAAGAAGATACAGTGGTAAGTAAAATTCTAAGAACCTTACTGCCTACTTATGCTATTAGAGTATATTTCATTCAAGAAATGAGAGCAGTAGAAAATAGAAATGTTACTCTAGACAGTTTGATTGGAAGACTGATTTCAATTGAGATAAATAAATTTGATAATAGTGTCTTACCAAATATAGAGTCTACATTTAAAACTTCTATGAAAATAAGTAAATCAAGTCATAAAAACACTATGGGAAAAGATAGTGATAGTAAAAGTGAAGAAGATGACCTTGATGAAATTGAGTCACTTATGGCCAGAAGAATGCAGAGAGACAAAGGTAAATTACCACTTGTTTGTTAATTGCAAAGAGATTGGACACTTTGCTGCAAGATGTACTAACAGAAGAAAAGATGACAAATGTAATGACAGATCATTTGAAAAGAAGTCTGACAAAGGTGATTATAGAAGCTACCGACAATCAGAAAGAAGAGATACCTGAGACTATAAGGACAAAGGAAAGAAGGCTAGTTACCTAGAAAAATGCAAAGATGATGACACTGACAATGAATTTGATAAAGAAATCGAGATGGTGTTTGTAGCAGTGAAAGATGATTTAGATGATGATGAAGAAAGGTATGTAGAAACAACTCTCATATCTAAAGTTAGTAAAAATGATATCTAGATCATAGATAGTGGCTACACTTACCATATGACCGGTGGTAAGCAAAAGTTTGAGACTTTTAAATACTATAAAGGTGGTTCAGTAAGAATGGATAATGACACACCTTGTCCAGTTGAAGGTAGAGGAATAATAATGTTGAATAACCAGATAAAATGTGAAAATGCTTATTGGGTAAATGGATTGAATTATAATCTATTGAGTGTTTCTCAGTTGAATAATT
>MU226945.1:1776327-1800649 GCA_018584345.1 Thuja plicata
GGGGGGGGTGAATCAGTGGCCTAAAAAATTTATCCTTTAATCAATAACCACCAATCAAATAATACCTTAGATTATTAAGTCCCTACAAGATGCATGCCATGAAATACTAATAATGATTTAACTATCTGTCAGTTTTCCTTTTCTGACCTTATTCTCCTTGATTATCGATAAGCAGTAAAAAATATTTACTGACACTTAGTAAATATGTAGAGTATACCGATAAATCCAAAAATGCATATGTGAAATGTAAAACAACAAAGTAATAAACCATACACACATAACACATGGATTTTAATGTGGAAACCCTGTTAAGGGAAAAAACCACTGGGACTGGTACCCCAAATTTTCACTCTTCTGAAGTGAGCCTTGTTAGGAGCCAACCCTGTTAAAGGTTACAAACACAATGTTAGGTGTGACCTTGTTAGAGGATTTTATACACAAAACTTGTCACTTAGTATCGGGCATCTATTTTCTACCATCCTTGAATCAGCCTCCTTCTTAGACTGTCAATAGGCTTTAGGCAAATCTTGCTACCATCCTTGAATCAGCCTTCTTCTTAGACTATCAATAGGTATCTGGCAAGTCCAATGCTACTTTCAAGAATCAACCTTTTTGACACTCCTTGGGATGTACCTCAATATATAGAAGACTGTTAAGTCCTACTCTATTAAGAGACTTGATGCTTCAATGGTTTAACTGAAACACAATGACCTATTTCTAATGCAACTTTGAATTGTAGATTTTCAGATCTATTTAAGTACATTACCTATCTAATCAATGTATCAATTCAATTCTTTGTGCTCCACACTTTCTGCTCTGTGATGCTGTGCTTCACTGTTCATCGGTGTTTGCAAAATTATTTAGCTCTCCTTCAGCTTGATTGATCAGGACTATATGAATTTATCCTTCATCAGTTTGTCTTTAGCATCCTCTTTCAATTCATCCCCTTCCATGTGATACTGAAATGAATTAAGCTTGTCTCTTATATAGACATGATATTCACCGTTTCTTGATTCTTGACTCTTGGCGTGAAAAAAAATCTAGCCAATCTGATTTAAAGCATAACTCCTAATTTATCTTGTAGTTATCTTTATGCCAACTATACAAATCTTCTTTAAATAAATCACTTAACTCTGGTCGAATAAAACAATGAAAAAAACTAGTTAAGTCTATCCTTAGCTCTTGCCAGCTAGATATTTTTTCATTTTCTGAACTCTCTGTTCTGTCGGTCAACTCTACAGTTAGGCATCAGTGACAACTGCCAGTTCTATTGGTGTGACTCCAGTCAGCTTTGGGATCTCCATTCATCGGGCATCATTGAATTTTACTCGTCGGGCAACTCTATTTTTAGCTCGTCAGGCATCCTTTGATTTTGCTTCGTTGGGCAACACTGTCTTCCGCTCGTCAGGTATCACTGTGAATTTTCTCCTTTGCCTTTACCGATGGTGTGCACTCTGTCGGTGTTATTTGTCACTTAGTGAATACTTGACTTTTATGCATTGCTGAAAGCATAACCTTTATTCCATTGATTCTCTAAAGTCTTTTGCATTATGTACATGACCGTACAGATGATATCAAGTTGACATCAATAACAATACAAACCACTAACTGATTTAATGTGTTACATTATCTTCAGCTTAATATTATCAAACATTTAATTAGTTATATGTCATCAACAATTACATTTTCTATGTACCATGCGCTAACTTCAAATAATCCTTGCGCAGGATTTCCTGATTAAAATTTACATAGGTGATTTGGTAATTACACCCGCCAATGTGCATTTGTTTGTCCTCATACTCATGCATGGGGTCTCCTTTCATATCCCAATTTTCCTCCATCTTCACTTGCACAAATATCCTTCTTTCTTGCCTAGCGCAGACTATTATGTTTGCAATTACATTTGCTATTTGGAAAATGCTTTGGAAGTTTCAGAACAAATTCCTACACCATGCTTGAATTCACAACAAATTTAACTTTTTAATTAGTGAAAATAACTCACTCCAACACTCAACATTTTATGCAACATAGCTCACCCAGTGAAATCATTTACTTTGAACAAAAATATGGTGCTCTGCCTATTGCTTTCATATTACTGAAATAATGTTCTTCTATACTTCGGAAACCTTTTCACCCAAACTCCTTTCACATGCAATGTGCAATCATAATTCCTTGACTTATATTTAACATTGCATACAAAATTTTCACTATCTCATTTACCACTTTCATTTGTTTGGTTTTTTTAATGTTGTTTTGCTCCTTCATGCTGGTCTCTTCTTTCTATTACAATGCATAACACCTTAAATATACAACCTTGCATTTAATTATAATACTAATTCAAGCATATAAAAACATTCAACTTGATCACCACAATGCTTGATAAACATTTTCAATCAATTTACATACTAAAATCCAACATGACTGTTGAAGATGACAATAAATTAGTATGCAAATATATCTTCTACACTTTCCCTCTCAACTAGTGCTGAAATCACTTGATAGGGAAGACACTTTTGCTCAAGATAAATTTCTTTCTTATAGAAACATGAAGATTACCTGGGAAGAAATTGTAACTGCTGCTCTTATTTCTGTTTAATTGGAAACATGGCAGATCTAGAGCCTTCTTTATAACTCCATCGGGTTCTTTTCACATAGAGTCGCCACCTCCTTGCAGAGGAAAATTTTCAAACAATAAAAGCCATTTGACACATATATTTTATTTCTGGGTTTTCTTCAACCAGCAAAGCACCACAATCTTTTTATAACTGCTACAATAAAATCACTTCCAAGCTATCCCTACACAGATCTGAAATAAATTTTAGACTCTAATTCTTGACTCTTTCTCTCAACCAGATTCTGGGGTTAAGACAACAATGCAAGGAAAAAACTCTCCTAAATTTGCTGATCATTATACTGAAACTTTACTTGACTCCCCAATAGAGTCACCATTATGTTAGTTCTTTTTATTGCAACCTCCAATCCTAAAAGAGAAAGTGGGAATTAGACCTAGGGATCTTCATCTAATTTACAAAGTCTACATCATCAACGGATTGAGGACAAGAAAAGCCAACATTAACAAGGTCCTATGACCTTCTTCACTTCAAGTTCCACACACTCATGAGGGTTTTCCTAATATCATGAATCTACACATATAATAAACCTCTTTCTAAACCTCACTATGCAGACACAGAACTCTGGATAGTTCTCAGACTTGTAGGAAATAGGCATTAAAAGGTCTACAAATTTTATGTAGGATCCCATCTGCATTAAATGTGCTGAAAACTAGATAACTTATCTTCACATAAACATGATTTTAAAGGGATTTGTAATTATTTGAGGTTTCTTATGAAAATAATTGACATCAACATAGACCAGTGCCTTTATCACGGGCTATGAAGTCAAACATATAACCATAATAGAATCCATATGAATAGCAAACTCAACCAGTGAGTTTTCAATATGTCAATATCTTGCATTGAAAAATCTACTTATATCATCATAAATTTCTACTTATGAATCCAGTTCTTGTATTCAAGTTCACAAATACTTGCTCCTAGAATTTAACCCCCCTTGGAAGAGACTGATGAACAGGTATTCCAATACACACGATCGGTGTGAAGAAATTTTTTCATATCCTTGATATTTCTAACTTGTATGATTATGAATACAGTCACCTAAGACCACTGATGTTCAGGCAAAGAAACTTAGCTCTTTCCTTGAAAGAGATCTATGTTGAAACAAAACAACTACAATGAGATTGCAGAGATGAATTGAAAATCCTAAATACATTCAATTCACATGATTCAAATGCTCAAAACTAGAGACAAACTCCATGATGACAGCAGTTAACCTGCACTAACTGATCTTACCACTTATTCATAGAAGAAAACTATTACAAAAACATACTACATCTGCAACCTACAACTGAGCACACACTATTTACATGGAATGGAAGAACAATTTCCAAAACTCCAACCCCTATATCCATAAAGAAGCAAGAAATAGTAGAGAAGGAAAAACACCAGCATTTGTTGGATATTTCCACTTGTCCCTTTCTCTTCAATCTATTCTACCTTGTCATCTTTTTTGTTGAACTAAAAAAATTTGATCCAATCGATCATATCCTCTAAAATCTGCAAAATAATTCAACCTCACCCACTGAGCAATGTTTACCTCTCTGTTATGCACAATACTCCTATTTTTTGCACATACATGACCAAATTATGTCACGTGTCATTACCTGTATGACTCTGGTTAACCACTGTGACTGCGTGACTAACAACTATTGGTTATGTCACACACTTGCGACACTTTCTGCTAACTCCTCCTAACCGTCACGACTGCGTGACTAACTGCTATTCGTGCACTCTCTGGCTATCTCCTTGACCGCCTGCCTACTTTGTGACTAACCACTCTCCTACTTCACGACTGTGTGACTAATTGCCACATGTCATCATCTTGCACACTCATTGGAATTTCCTCTAATTCTCTTCTCCATCATGAGTGTGTGATAAGCCGCCACCTGTCCAACCATTGCCATG
This sequence comes from Thuja plicata, assembly GCA_018584345.1. Classification (NCBI taxonomy): domain Eukaryota; kingdom Viridiplantae; phylum Streptophyta; class Pinopsida; order Cupressales; family Cupressaceae; genus Thuja; species Thuja plicata. The sequence continues at coordinate 1,780,869 of MU226945.1, forward strand.
TCATCACCACCTACACGACTTCACCTAAAAAAGTTTGTTATCAATGGAATGGGAACACTTCCCAAGGCACCACCTATACATGGACACATCGCCTAGAGCCTCCATGATCTTTCTTCATATTACATGGTGTAGCCTTTACCTTATAAACATTGCAAAGTTCCAATTTTCCACCAATGTGGGACTAATACTTTGAACGTTTTTAAAGCTCTGCATTTTGGCGCTCAAAATAATGGGGCCCACCACCTTCGACCATGCAGTGTTTTCTGAGGATTCTTTCCTTTACTTCACATAGTTATGCAAGTGCTTTAGTATACAACCGTTTAAAAGACCCACAACCCCATTGATGTGGGATTAAAACCAAAACCAGAAAAAGATTTCAAAAAAGCTTACTGCGCGCGGCTCCATGGTTCTAAGTTATCATGCGCAGCTCCTTCCAAAAATTTCACAGATCCTTACAATGCACAACCCCTTGTACCCTCTGTGCAATCCCTTCCATCCTTCAATCGCTGGTCTTCTCCTAACTTATTGCACAGACTTCTGCATCTTCTCTACCAAATTTGCATTTGGATGAAAGTTTGAACATGCCAAGCATGGAATTTCCCCAAGCTTTAGCGCATCCTCGTTGTCTTTCGTGCAAACTTTTGCACTCCTTGGCACAATTACATTTTCTATGTACCATGTGCTAACTTCAAATACTCCCTACGTAGGGTCTCTCCATTAAACTATACGCAGGTGCTTTGGTAATTATACCTGCCAATGCGCATTTGTTTGTCCTCATACTCATGCGTGGGGTCTCCTTTCATATCCCTACTATCCTCCATCTTCACTTGTAAAAATCTCCTTCTTACTTTCCCAACACAAACCCTTATGTCTGTAATTACATTTGCTATTTGGAAAATGCTTTGGAATTTTTAGAACAAATTCCTACGCCGTGCTTGACTTCAGAACAGATTTGACTTTTCAATGAGTGAAACTAACTGAATCCACCACTCAACATTTTATGCAACATAGCTCACCCAGTGAAATCATTTACTTTGAACAAAAATATGGTGCTCTGCCTATTTCTTTCATATTATTGACATAATGTTATTCTATGCTTTTGAAACCTTTTCACCCAAACTCCTTTTGCATGCAATGTGCAATCATAGTTTCTTTCCTTACATTTAACATTGCATACAAACATTTCACTATCTCATTTACCACTTGCATTTGTTTGGTTTTTTAAATGGTGTTTTGCTCCTTCACACTGGTTTCTTCTTTCTATTACAATGCATAACACCTTCAATATACCAACACTTTCCAATAACATTGGAAGTTTTGTGAAATTTTTTTGCTTTGTGTTGCGCAAACACTCCACCATTTGATAATTGCACACCATCCTCTTGTTGGAACTTGCACATACCCCATTTTGATTTACACCTGCCATTTGCATTTGAGTATTTTTTCTTTAATTCCACATATCATTTGAGGCATCTAAGGATAAACTATTATGCAATTTGAACGATGAAGCATTGAACTGGCGACCATTAAAAACAACTCATTACAACTCTGCAAACAGATTTGATTAATGACATCTGACCTCTGGAACTAGGTTTAAAAATTGACTAGAAGAGCTCCAAGGGCTATCAAATCGAGAGGAAATAGAGACTTTCATGTTTACTATCATTCCAAAAAAACATGTCTCCACAATGCTTCCTAAGGCGAGATATATTAATCTTTCAAGTTGACCACTTTCACAAACTACAAATGCACTTGTCAAAACACATGCAAACCACTTCAGATTCACTTCTGCAAAATTACCAAACCATGTTCTGAGACTTAACCACTAATCCAGGTAGTAAACTTATATACATGGAGAGCGTATCCATAACTAGCATCTCAAAACAACCGCTTGACAAAAATCTATAACCTTGTAAAAGTGAGTAGCCTGTGAAATCAATTCTATCAACAATGTCAATCTGCATAAACTACTTTTAGTTTTGATTCCACAAACCAATCAAGTTCACACCTTAGATTTTGAAAGTCTGGGGATAGATTCCTTGTCACACAAATAATACAAGGATTCAAATAGCTTTCTTTACTAGTCAACCAGTCATTTATCACTGCTTCTCAAAATTAGCCACTTAACAACTTTGTTAACTCAAACTCACTGAAATTACAGAAACTGGATTTTGATTCGGCCGGGCAAAGTGATCAAATGGATTGACCATAGTCTAAAAATATTCAAGAAGGTACATCTAAGTGTTTTCAATACATGGGAATACTCAATTATGCAGGAAATTTAACTGGGTACATACTGCAAGACCTCAAAGTAGGACATTTTAGAATTCTACATTTGACACTCAGGAAACCATAATAAAATGCAAATGGAAATGCTATGGGAAATTTATCACTCAAACTCTGAGGGATCTAAAAAATGGGCATGAAGGTTTACATTCATGCCTAAAACATCCTGGAACACTCCATAATGTCATTCCTATCCATCCGGTCAAAGATAAAAACAATCAAAGTGAGTAACTTTATAAAACTGGGAAATGTGCAAAATGCAGATTTACGTAAACACCTCCAAATGGCTATCTTCAAAACACATCAAAACTAAATTCTGAGGGCTGATACCCGCTATACTTACTTAATGAAGGGTTTTGAACCCACTCTCCAAGTGGTTTCTCCTAAAAAAACATCAGGTCTCTTTTTGCATGCACTCAAAGTGAGCCTTCTCCTCAAGTTTTTAGGGGCAGTAACTTTGCGTCTTAGAGAAATTTCTACTTATTTACTCCAGTTTTCTCCAAACTTTGAGATTACTAAAAATGTCTCTATCTAGGGATGTGTGCCCCATTTGGGCATGCATAGGATATAGAGTCTCTTGGTATAGCAAACCATTTAAAACAAATTAGACTTTTCTTTTCTCTTGACTTCAAAACTGGGCTCCTTATTGAAAACCAAACCACACACAACTAAAAACAAAGCAACTATACAACATGCACATTATTTACAAATGGCCCATAATCCTTATACAATTGAAATCAGCACTTACCTCTATCAAAAATCTAATTCTCATTTCCATGGACTAAAGGTAAACTAAAATTATTACTTCCACCAACATGATCAAACACACTGCCATAAATCTTCATCATATTATATAAAAAATAATCAACACCCTTACTGTCATTAAATGCTTGGAAATCACTAAAATACTAAAAGTGTTGATCATTATGAAACATAAGGCTGTGACATTCTTCAAAATTTTTAACCGGCCGAAGAGAAAATGATTCTGATTCCACCACATAGCTAGAAACATGCTGACTTACTTCAACACATGCATGGAGATTAAAAGAAATTCTTTCAAATTCAACCCTATGAATATCACACAAGCATTCAAGTGAATCACTATGAACTATAACTTGTGGCTTCAAATTTAGTTTATCCTGAGAAACATCAACATGCTGAACTGGAAAAAGAAAAGATTCATTTTCTGTCGGATAGCTGATATGTCCTTGCTGATTTATTTCAGTATCTTTAAAAAACAATGCATCAACACTTTCTATATCCCATTCTTGCAAAAATGAACATACCTCTGGCTGAAGCAAGTAATATGGTGTAAAATCTGAAACCTCTCTCAGCTTCACATAGAACATTTCAAAATGTGGTTCCAATAAATCAGCAAGCAGTTCATTATAAATATTCTCTTCTTGGCACACATCTCCTTGATATAAATCACTTCTATAGGAAATATTATCAGGATGATTAGTTTCCTCCTGATAAAACATTGATTTCTTATCATTAACTATTATATCACAATTATCGATGTCCACATCAAACAAGCTGAAATCCATTTCTGGTTCGAATACGAAATCAGATTTAGTCTCCATATCATAGGAGATACTTTCCTAAAAATTCTCATAAGTTGGTTCACACCAATCTGACATTAACCCACCAACATCAATTTCATATTCATTTTCATGGTCTAAAGCATCCATAATTTTAGATTTATGATTGAGACCATCCTCTATATTACCAAGATTATTTATGGAACCATCATGAATAGAAACCATATCCATTTGACAAGTTAGCATAATGTTATCGAAGGCTCAAAACTTACACATTGAAAAACTATGTTGTTCAAGAGAATTCAGAGCTACCGCAGTCTCATACTCTAGCTCATAAAAATTTCTATGCCTCTTAGGATCAACAACTTCGCATGACAAGTCACAGGATGCAAGCATACAAATTGAAAAATCAATATTATCATCATTGTTAGCTAAAACAAAAGAATTCATCTCTGTTTTAGAAAATTCAACATCTTCACAATCATCTCCAACACATGATGAGTCTTCATCCTCTTCACAAGGCTGCATAGAAACCATCACTTTATCTTCACAAAGATTAGGGCCATTGAGGGTCCATGATTCCTCTTCCTCACTCAATTCTTCATATATATCGTCATTATTAGAATCAACAAAGTCTGATAGAACCTCATCATTTGGGGCTTCAAAATCATCATTTGATAAAACACCTTCCCCCTCTTTACTTTCCACATTTTGTTTTAAACCATAATTTAAATCATGGTTAGTAAAATTAGCAGAGACATAAATATCTTGACTTTGATATTCATTTCTTGATCCACACCTATGTAGTGCATTTGATACACTATGACAATGATTCCTAGTAGAAGGAAAACCCTTTGGGATGATTCCACATCTTAAATTATTTTCAATATCTATTGCTATCACAAAAGTATGCTGCAAAGTTTTAGGCTCCTTATCTCTTAACAAGTAGCTCATCTTTTTATCAAATATCCCTAAATAAATAACCAAACGAAAAGCATCATTTGGTCTAAAATCCATTGGGATCACACCCAATACTTTTGCAATTTTAAGATTGAAATGAGGAACCAACTCACCATTCTTTATTTGTATCTCCATGAAATTCTTTATCAGTGCAACTGGATTAACCTTTTTACCAAACCGCTCCAAAAAGATGATCTTAACTCCTCCCACGAGGAGATAGAACATTCTGACAAAAAAGAGAACCACCACCTTGCATCATCTACCAAAGATTGGATAAAAAACTTCATAAAACTATCTTCTTATTCAATATTAAAATGTTCAATCAAGTTCATGAACTTTTGACTATGCTTTTCATCATTCTCCTCTCTCCCACCAGTGAATCTTGACAAATTTTCTCTAATTTTGGGTAGAAAAGTATTTGGGTTACCCAGGATACCACTAAAATTTATAGCTACATACAACTTAGTATTGAAACCTCTTCTACTACATGGCTGTGACAACTCAGTAGACATAGTTACACTTGAAAATACACAAGGCTGAAAAATAGTCAAAATACACTTCCATGTGCTTCCATAAACACTCATACACAACCTTGCATTAAATTATAATACCAATTCAAGCATATAAAAAAATTCAACTTGATCACCATAATGCTTGATAAAAATTTTCAATCAATTTGCATACTATAGCCAACCATGAGAGCTGAAGCTGACAACAAATTAGTATGCAAATATATCTTCTACACTTTTTCCTCTCAAATAGTGCTGAAATCACTTGATAGGGAAGACACTTTTTCTCAAGATAACTTTCTATCTTATAGAAACATGAGGATTACATGGGAAGAAATTGTAGATGCTCCTCTTATATCTCTTTAACTGGAAACATGGCAGATCTAGAGCCTTCTTTATAGCTCCATCGGGTTCTTTTCACATAGAGTCACCACCTCCTTGCAAAGAAAATTTTTGAAACAACAAAAGACATTTGACACATATATTTTATTTCTGGGTTTTCTCCAACTAGAAAAGCTGCCCAATCTTTTTATAATTGTTGCAATAAAAGCACTTCCAAGCTATCCCTACACAAATCTGAAATAAATTTCAGACTCTAATTATTGACTCTTTCTCTCAACCAGATTCTGGGGTTAATACAACAATGCAAGGAAAAAACTCTCCTAAACTTGTTGATCATTATACTAAAACTTTACTTTACTCTCCAATAGAGTCGCCATTTTGTTAGTGTTTTTTCTTGCAACCCCCAATCCTAAAAGAGAAAGTGGGAATTAGACCTAGGGAGCTTCATCTAATTCACAAAGTCTGCATCATCAATAGATTGAGGACAAGAAAATATAACGTTAACAAGGTGCTATGACCTTCACTTCGAGTTCCACACACTCAGGAGGGTTTTCATAATAACATGAATCTGCACATATAATAAACCTCTTTGTAAACCCCACTATGTAGACACACAACTGTGGATAGTTCTTAGACTTGTAGGAAATGGGCAATAAAAACTCTACCAATCTTTTGCAGGCTCCCACTTGCATTAAATATGCTGAGAACTAGATAACTTATGAATAAACATGAATTTAAAGGGATTTGTAATTATTTGAGGTTGCTTCTAAAAATACTTCACATTCACATAGACCAATGCGTCTATCACGAGCTACATAGTCAAACATATAACCATAATAGAATCCATATGAATAAAAAACTCAACCAATGTTTTTTCAATATGTCAATACCTTGCATTGACAAATCTACTTATATCATCATAAATTTCTACTTATGAATCCAGTTCTTGTATTCAAGTTCACAAATACTTGCTCCTAGAATTCAACCCTTCCCTTGGAAGAGAACGATGAACAGGTATTCCAATACACACAATAGGTGTGAAGACAAATTTTCATATCCTTGATATTCCTAACTTGTATGATTCTAAATAAAGTCACTTGAGACCATTGATGTTTAGGCAAAGAAACTTATATCTTTCCTTGAAAGAGATCTATACTAAAACAAAACAACTGCAATGAGATTTTTTGAGATGAATTGAAAATCCTGAATACATTCAATTCAAATGATCCAAATGCTCAAAACTAGAGACAAACTCCATGATGAGAGCAGTTAACTTGCACTAACTAATCTTACCACTTATTCATAAAAGAAAACTATTACAAAAACATACTACATCTACAACCTACAACTAAGCACACACTATTTACATGGAATGGAAGAACAATTTCCACAACTCCAACCCCTGTCTCCACAAAGAAGCAAGAAATAGTAGAAAATGAAAAACACCAGCATCTACTAGATATCCCCACTTGTCCCTTTCTCTTCAATCTATTCTACCTTGTCATCTTTTTCCTCCAATTGAAAAAATCTGACCCGATCGATCATATCCTCTAAAAGCTGCAAAATAATTCAACCTCATCCCCTTAGCAATGTTTACCTCTTTGTTATGTACACTAATCCTATTTTCTGCACAGACACGACTAGATTATGCCACGTGCCATTACCTGACTAGCTTTGGTTAACCACCACGACTGCGTGGCTAACTACTAGCAGTTATGTTGCACACACGACACTTTCTGCTAACTCCTCCTAATTGTCGCAACTGCATGACTAACTCCCAGTCATGTACTCTCTGATTATCTCCCTGACCGCCTACCTTCTTTGTGACTAATCTCTCTCCTACTTTGTGACTGTGTGAATAACTACCATGTGTCATCATCTTATGCACTCGTGGGCATTTCCTCCAATTTCTCTTCTCCATCACGAGTGCGTGACAAGCTGCCACCTGTCCAGCCGTTGCCATGTCATCACCACCTGCGTGACTTCACCTACAAAATTTATTATCAATGGAGTAGGCACACTTCCCAAGGCACCACCTACGCATGGGCACATCACTTAGAGTCTTCAGGATCTTTCTTCATATTACATGGTGTAGCATTTACCTTATAAACATTGCAAAGTTCCAATTTCCCACCAATGTGGGACTAATACTTTGAATATTTTTAAAGATCTGCATTTTGGCGCTCAAAATAATTGGGCCAGCCACCTCCGTCCATGCAACGTTTACTAAGGTTTCTTTCCTTTACTTCACATAGTTATGCAAGCGCTTTAGTATATAAATGTTTAAAAGACCCACAACCCCATCGATGTGGGATTAAAACCAAAACCAGAAAAAGATTTCAAAAAAGCTTACTATGCGCGACTCCATGGTTCTAAGTTATCATGCGCAACTCCTTCCAAACATTTCACAGATCCTTACAATGTGCAACCCCTTTTACCTTATGTGCAATCCCTTCCATCCTTCAATCATTGGTCTCCTCCTAACTTATTGCACAAACTTCTACATCTTCTCTATGAAATTTGCATTTGGATGAAAGTTTAAACATGCCAAGTGTAGAATTTCCCCAAGCTTTACCGCAACCTCCTTGTCTTTAGCATAGACTTCTACACTCCTTGGCGCAATTACATTTTCTATGTAACATGCACTAACTTAAAATATTCCCTGCGCAGGGTCTCCACATTAAAATATACGTAGGTGCTTTGGTAATTACACCTGCCAATGCGCATTTGTTTATCCTCATACTCATTTGCGGGGTCTCCTTTCATATCCCTGCTGTCCTCCATCTTCACTTGCACAAATCTCCTTCTTTCTTTCCCAGCGTAGACCCTTATGTCTACAATTACATTTTCTATTTGAAAAATGCTTTGGAAGTTTCAGAACAAATTCCTACGTCGTGCTTGACTTCACAAAAGATTTAAGTTTTCAATGAGGGAAACTAACTCACTCCACCACTCAACATTTTATGCAACATAGCTCACTCGGTGAAATCATTTACTTTGAATAGAAATATGGTGCTCTACCTATTGCTTTCGTATTACTGACATAATGATCTTCTATGCTTCTGAAACCTTTTCACCCAAACTCCTTTCACATGCAATGTGCAATCATAGTTCCTTGCCTCACATTTAACATTGCATACAAAATTTTCACTATCTAATTTACCACTTGCATTTGTTTGATTTTTTTAATGTTGTTTTTCTCCTTCACATTGGTTTCTTCTTTCTATTACAATGCATAACACCTTCAATATACCAACACTTTCCAATAACATTGGAAGTTTTGTGAAATGTTTTTGCTTTGTGTTGCGTAGACACTCCACCATTTGATAGTTGCACAACATCCTCTAGTTGGAACTTGCACATACCCCATTTTGATTTACACCTGCCATTTGCATTTGAGTGTTTTGTATTTACTTCCTCATATCCTTTGAGGAATCTAAGCATAAACAATTATGGAATTTGAACGATGAAGCATCGAACTAGCGACCATTTAAAATAACTCATTACAACTCTGCAAACTGATTTGATTAATGGCATCTGGCCTTTGGAACCAACTTTAAAAATTGACTAGAAGAGCTCCTAGAGCTATCAAATCTAGATGACATAGAGAATTTCATATTTAATACCACTTCGCAAAGACATGTCTCCACAATGCTTCTAGAGGCGAGATATTTAAATCTCCCAAGTTGACCACTTTCACAAACTACAAATGCACTTGTCAAAACACATGCAAACTACTTTGGATTCACTTCTGCAAAATTACCAAACCATGTTATGAGACTTAACCACTGATCCAGGTAGTACACTTCCATACAAGGAGAGCATATCCACAGCTGGAATCTTAAAACGATCGCTTGACAAAAATCTATAACCCTTTGAAAGTGAGTATCCTATGAAATCAATTCTGTCAACAATGTCAATATGCATAAACTGCTTTTAGTTTTGATTTCACAAACCAATCAAGTGCACACCTTAGAGTCTGAAAGTATGGGGATAGATTCCTTCTCACACAAAGAATACAAGGATTCAAATAGATTTCTCTACCAGTCAACCGGTCATTTATCACTGCTTCTCAAAATTAGCCACTTAACAACTTTGTTAACTCAAACTCAGTGAAATTGTAGAAATTGGATTTGAAATCGGCCAAACAAAGTGGTCAAATGGATTGACTATAGTCTAAAACTCTTTAGGAAGTTACATTTGCATGTTTTCAATACAAGGGAACACTCAATTATGCAGGGCATTCAACTAGGTACATACTACAAGACCTCAAAGTAGGACATTTCAGAATTCTCCATTTGACACTCAGGAAACCAAAATAAAATGCAAATGAAAAGCCTATGGAAAATTTATCACTCAAACTCTCAGGGATCTAAAAATGGGCATGAAGGTTTACATTCATTCCTACAACATCCTAGAACACTCCACAATGTCATGCCTATAGATCCGGTCAAGGATAAAAACAATCAAAGTGAGTCACTTTATAAAATTGGGAAATGTGCAAAATGCAGATTTAGGCAAACACCTCCAAATGGATATCTTCAAAATATATCAAAAATGAATTTTGAGGGCTGAGATCCACTGTACTTTCTTAATGAAGGGTTTTGAACCCACTCTTCAAGTGGTTTCTCCTTAAAAACATCAGCTCTCTTTTTGCATACACTCAAAGTAAGCCTTTGTGAGGCCTCACCCCGACCCATCATAGCTTTACTGCTCGATCGCACTTTGATACTTTATGTTTTGATACACTTTTTGATTATCCTAATAGAGACTCGTGATATTATGTTATGATGATGATTATATTATGTGGATTACATTTTGATATGGATTAGACCTAGAACAGGTGGTTGATTTTGACTATATATGTTTAGATCAGTGAATTGATGAGAAGACCGAATCATGATTAGACTTGACTATTTCATGGATGTTATGTCATGGTGATTAAGGAATTATTATATTTTAAACATTTATGTATGAAAATTTCAATTAGGGGCTTAATTCTGCTTATTGATTAATGTTGCTAATTATAAATTAAAAATGTATATTACATGTAATTTTATCATCTTAGACTACTGATGCTCAAAGTTAAGTGTGCAGGAAAGGGAACCATGGAATTTTTCAGAGAATCAGGGCTAAACACATGTGAATTGAGTAAGCCAAGGTTTAATCTAATACGGGGTTGAAACCTCATTGTAATGTGACCCTTGTTGTAAATGTAATCTGAATGTGTGTTAACAGTTTAAATTTATGTTGTTTGGACATGTCATTGTGAATGTGATGTGTATTTTGTTTGGTGTCACTTGACACTTGTGTTGTCCATGTGGATAGTGGTCATGTCAATTAGGGCTTGGGAAAGAATAACTTAACCTTATATGATATTATATTAATCACTTGCATATAGATGCATTGTAGGGATCACATCATGTTGGAACTCGAATTTGAACCCTAGGGGTATTTTGGAGGGATTAAAAGTGACCCTAGAGTGTAATTTTGACCAAAATTAGTTAACCCTAAGGGGGTACCTTGGGTTAGGGCTAATTTTAACCTATAGGAGAAACCTAGGTCACCATTATGACTCTCCAAAATGCCCACTTTTCAAAAGTGGCGAAAATAGAGATGGTCTCATGCATCTAACTTGTCCCACACTCCTTGCTAAACTCACAATTAAGCGGGGAGACAAAAAGGCTAGTTGTCATGTCTCATTATTGCTAGCTCTTGAGTACACTTTTCGGGGTCTTTTTAGAGGGTTTTGGGAGACTTAGTGTGTGTTCACCCGCTCTCTAATTTTAGAGACAATTACGGTTTTGGAAAGAGAAAGGATAAGGATTTGGGCTCTTCTCAAGTTTTATTTTGCCATAACACATTTGGAAGTTTGGTTTCTCTTACCATGGAGTGCTTGATTTGTTGCAAGAAAATTTAGATGTATTATTTTATAAATATGAAATCTTGTATGGGATTCATGTATGTAATCTTGTATAGTGTTGTAGTATGTAAATTTTATTGTCATGTGTTGGGTAGGGAATACTTTTGGATTTTTGTATCAAATTTTATTTCTTTGGATTGAGAGTGTTGTTCATGGGAGTTAAGACATTACTCACCCTTTGGGAAGGGAAGAAGTGGCCTTGGGTGAAGGGGTTAGTTGGGCTCTCCATTGTAGTGAGAGTCTCTTCTCTTGGAGAAGAGGGATAATTTCATGGAGTATGGGCTCCATGAATCCATGTTGGAAATATTATGTTTTGGCATATAAATGGCCAATGTGTATATGGAAGGAATGTCAATGTAGTCTTGGAGAGGCATGGAGAAAAACTCTTGTTGAGAAATTTGGAAATTGTAATGACATTATCCTCCTTGAAAAGTTCCACCTTCACCCTACTTCAATGGGTTTGTAAAACTCATTTGTGAGACCTTGATTGGGAGTTTATTGTTGTTTTTGTGCATATAAAATGTTGTGAAAATTTGGATGTGAAATCTTGTTTAGTCTTGGTTCTTCAAGCTCAGGGGTGGCCTCCTTGAGGCCTTGGTTGGGAGGTGAGATTCCCATGGTATCCCTCATAAAATTTTTAGGTTTTTTAAGTCATGAAGATGGTGCAAGAATCTTGAAAAAAATTCCTATTTGGGGGTAGTTGTGTGTAAGCAACTTCAATGTTGCATAGTCACTCTTGTATTGAAATTCATTTTTATTGATTGTTGTAATGTTCAATTTTGAAGCTTCTCAAGCTAGATGTGAAGTGATCTCCTTCTTTATGTAATGATTTATTAAAGAAAAATATGTTGTGTACCATCCAAGTATTGTGTAAATTTATCATCTTGAAGATGTTGAAATGTAGATTGTAAGATTACCATGATGTAAAAGATAGAATCTTTAGTTCATGATTATTACATTTTAATTCTTAAAAGAAAAGAAGTTAATCATCCATGTATAGAAGGATACCCAATATTGAAAGAGAAGAACAATATTATAGTTTCATTCCCTACAATCTTAAGAAATTTTGCATCTTGAAAACTCCATAGATTCAACTCTCTTCAAACAAAAAAAAAATCTCCATTTTATTTGCATCTCTTGAGAAGAAGAAATATCCTTGCTATCAAAAATAAATCCAACTAGTTACTATGATAATATGAAATTCAACTAATAATATTAGTCCTTTTAGTATATTTCTCAATAAATCTATCCTAATGCACACTATGATCTATTGCAAAAAAATTGAACCAAGTAAACAAAATAGAAGAGCTGATACCAAACAAGCCCATAGCACTTTCCAAATTTAGAGCAAAAGTGCTGTCTGGAATTTGTATGGGAAAGGAAATATTCTCCTTACCACAGAGAATATTCCTTTCCCAATGTGCTTTCTCTCTAATCAAATTCGTAATCAAAACTCATTAGCATAACTATGCAATTTGACCCTTAATCCAAGATAAACTCACCTTACTATTACCCTTTCCTGTGGGCCCCACCTTACCTCTTTACCTCTTGCATGGGATATTGGACTGTGTAAAGATTTTAAAGATTAAATAATTTTTGGGGATGTTTTTATATTCTCTTACTCCCCTGAGTCTGCGCCATTTCCTTTGCAATCCCTTTATGTCTTCTGACATGTCATATTCTCATCACCCAAGTCAACTCCCTTCTCAACTTGCGAAATTTCCTTGGGAGATGGAAGCCTTGGTTGGTGGGCCATTGGAGATTATACCTTCATTCCCTCCTTGTAAACTGTGCACCTTTTTGGAGGCTATGTGTATGCCTTGCAAAATCCTTGGGGAGGGAAGTAGGTGGGTTATAGGGTGGGCCCCAATGCAGGTCATGTCATCCTGCACTCTCCCCATTACAGATTCGAAACCCTATGCACTTGGCTTGTAAGGTAAAAGGGTAAATTATTAGTTAGTGGATAGTTAGGATTAGTGGTTAGTGGAAGGTTAGATTAATAAGCTAGTAGGTTAGTTAGAGATTAGTTCATAGTTAAACTAGTTAATTAGGCCTTTTTCTATATTGGTTTTAATTCTTATTTTGATAGCATTTTCTTTTGCACATTAAATTAATTCAATGATGTAGCATAAAACATTAGGTATATAATTTTAGTGTTTTGAAGTAGGATGAATTTATTAATATGTTTTAATTTTAATTGGTGTGGGAACCTCTTATTAATATAATAATTAATCATTCGTATGGAACCTTAACATTAGTTGTTTAGGGTATTTTAATATTGTGAGATTTGTGAATTTAATAAATCGAGATTTGCGTCCAAAGTTTTTTGATTAATCCATTAGAGAGACGGATTTGCTCAATTGATTCAATTGTATAGTTAATGTTAAATTTTAATTTATTATCAAAATAAAGGGGGATTATATTGCTCTTGTGTTCAAGGGGTTAGGGGTTACGCTCGATTTTATTTAAAAGTAAATTTAAATTTTGAATTAGGAGATATTTCAAATGTCTAATAAAAATGTTAATTTAAAGTTGTATGTTAGGAATTGATGGATTAGGAATGCATGTGTTTTCATCATAGGGGAATCATTTTATTAATGATGTTATTAGGTTAGGAAATCAAGTTTGATTTCAGCTATTGGATTTTAATTAATAGTTGTTTGGTATAGTGAAATTATTATTCAATTTTAATCTTATCAATTGTTAAATGTTTCATGTATGATTGGGAGTAGAATATTAATCTGACTGGACTCGAGCTAGTAGTTAATGTTAACCAGAACTAGACTTGAACAGATTAAGTTGTAATCTAGGTTAATAGTTAAGTAAGCATTAGGGTAACCTATACCAACATATGTTCATAACCACTAACTACCATCATGATTCTAAACAAGGAATCAGAGTTAGACCAACCTGAGTTGAGTATTCATATAACCCATGGAACAAGTTGATGCCTAGTTTTGCATCTGTTGTGGCATGATCCTTATTCAGTTTGTGTATATACCTTGTAATTCGAAGGTTAACTCTACCTTGCTATTACCCTTCCAACTCAACCATTGTTAGTTGTGCGTACTTATGTGTTTTTAAAAAAAAATTGTGTGTGTGTTTTGCCCTAGTTTTGGGCATGACAACCTTCTCTGCAAGTTTTTAGGGTAGTACTTTGCGCCTTAGAGAAATACTTAGTCACTCCAATTTTCTCCTAAATTTGAGAGTACTAACAGGGGTACCTTATGAAAAATGTTGGGAACAAACCTATCCTTCATCTCTGCCTACCATCCTCAGACAGATGGTCAAACCTAGGTTGTGAATAGGTCATTGGGTAACCTTTTGAGATGTCTAACCAAAGAACATGGGAAAGCCTAGGATATAGGTTTACCTCAGGTAGAGTATGCCTACAATAATTCAATGAAAAAAAGAACGAGGAGTCCCTTTGAAATAGTTTATGGAATGCATATGAAAAGAAGAGGGACGTGCAGTTCAAAGTGGGAGATTCAATCTTGGAATACCTCAAGAAAGAAAGACTACCAAAATGGAAACACACTAAACTCATGATGAAAAAGATTGGCCCCTACAGAATAGTCCATAAGTTTGGACCAAATGCATATGCAATTGAACTACCCCTTGACATAAAAATATCACCCATTTTTAGTGTCTATGACTTGTTTCTAGTTAACGGTAATGTTGTTGCATGTTCTGATGCAAATACACCAACAGAGGAGGATGTTGATGTTAGAGTAATAAGTTAATTATCTTATTAATTAAATTATTTGATTTAATTATTAAAGTCACTTATTATCTCTAGTTTACTTAAGCTAAACTTTAGGCATGTTATAATTGATTCTTTTATTAATTATTCATGCAACCTAGGTTTCTCCACCTTTTGGTGTTCGACCTCCTTTATAAGGATTGATTTCTTTGTATTTTATTTATTCACTCTCTGAATGAATATTTTGTCTTTCAGATCATTCTGAGTTTTGTTTCCGTAATAGGTTATTTTTCATGTAGTGGATCTTGGTGGTTGAATTCTAACAGTTGATTGGGTAAAAGAACTCCCACCTAGCCAACCTTTGAGATTGGAATGCATCTTGGACACAAAGGAGTTGAGGAAGAGAAAGAATAAAGTCTAAAAAGAATATTTGGTCAAGTGGAAGAACTTCTTGGATGAAGATGCAACCTAGAGGTATGAGGATGCAATAAGGAAGCATGTCACTACTATTGAAGACTTGATCTCCAAGAGGACTTGAGATTCATTCAAACCCCAGGAGTATGGTGCACGAGTACCATGGACTCACCATGATTGGGAATTTTTTTTTGTTGAAGTTTTCTTGTTGTAATAAGGTCCCTTGGACCATTCTTGAGTATTTTGAATCATGTTCGTAAGGCTTTTATGCCATTTTTTTCTGTGTAACCATTCAGGACCTAGATGGTCAAACTAGGGTCAAACCTCCCAGAAATGTTAAAAGGGAGTTCATTTGTTGTTTTAATATTTTTAATACTTAATTATAATGTTTGCATAGGTGTAGGGTCATTTAGTGGTTAGATGTCAAAATTTGCAAAAGTTGTCAAAAAGTTGCTCAAGCAACTTTGCAAATTTTTCTTGTGCATATTTATGCAACTAATTAATCCAATGGTCCAATGATTCAAAAATCATTTGGATTTGGTTAGAACTGATGTAAAAAGGTTATATAGGCCTCTTTGGGATGAGGAAGGGTTGGTTGTTGTAGAATTGAATTTGAATCTATTAAAATTGCTCTGAGATTTCCCAATTTACACGTTTTTCTATCAAACAATTGATTTAAATACGACCTTGTATGAGTTAATAGTGGTATAAAAAATATATGGACATTTAGAGGAGTGAATAAACTTTCTTTTGGTGTTGCTATGATGAAGATTCATTATAATTTGAGGGAGATATAAGAGTTTTGTGGAAACCCGTCTGAAACCCTAACTGGTTAGGGTTTTGACACAAAATACTCTTTTTCTTTTCATTCCACCAATAGAAAATTATGATTCTTGGTAAAATTAGGGGTCATAGGGTAGAGAATTATATTCTGGAGGTCTTGGAGCAGGAGCAATTGGTTTTGGTGATCAAATTTCCATTCTAAGGTCTAACATCTCTATGTATTAATGGTTTGAAGGCTAAAATAGCGACAATGCTAAATTTCAGTGGATTGTGAAATGAAATGTGACATAATTGGTGGTTGGGATGCATAAGTGAACTATTCCATGTGGAGGTTGGGTGGGGTGTCAAATATAAGGAGCATTTGCTTTGTTAATTAGGCCTAATAGCCCCTTTAGGTCTCGGTGAACAAGCATGTTTGACCCAGTCTTTTCAAGGGAGTCCATACTAACTCTGAGGTATGTTTTGTGATTCTATAAAGGGTATCATAAAATGTCCTTCATTTGTCTCTCTGAATAGTGAGCCAAAAGTTAGTGTCTGAAAACCTGTTTGGAAAGGCTATAAGGCCTAGTAGGGGCTAGTTCTATGTGTTGATCAAAACATACTTTGGAACTGGTTGAGTGGTTAATTTGTGTTGTAATCAGTCTAATGAGATTTCCTTGTATTATTTTGAAAACCTCCATAGACACTATTGCAAGGTTGCCTTGTAAACACATGTTGAGGGTTTGGAGAAGGATGAACACTTCAAGAACTAATAAGTCAAGTGTATAAGTTAGATTGGATGAATGGTGTGTTGAGTACTGATAATGTCTTTTAAGGGTTATGAACATTACAAAATGCTTGAATGGTTCATGTAAGGAACCTAGTGTCTCATTTGAGCCAAGTATCTAGTAGAAGCCATAAATCTAATTGGGGTCTATTTTGGTGAAGGAAGCCTCCTAGGACTCTAGATTGTGAACCTAGTGAACAAGGTTGTGAGTTATTTGTGGGTCTCACCATAGCCTCTCCACATCAAATATGTTGAATATACAAATCCCGAAGATGATTTCAATATGGAGAGCTAATATGGATTGCCAACCAGTTGTATAAAAAATGCTTGGTCTTAAATATATTAATATGCTTACATGTATATTAAAACAACAAGCAGGTGAAGACCATTCACTAGCAACATATCACAAATTTATGGTTGAGATAATTTTAGATCGTGATATTGGTGCTCAAGAGACATGCCATATGCTACAAAAATTATCACTTGTTGTGTGTAGTCACTCTTTTATAACACTGAATGTTGGATGGAAAGTATTCCATCAAATTAAAAAATTCCAAGTGATAATGCACTATTGTTAAGCTATCTACACTCCTACCTACAACACCCTATTAAGATGAAATTGATACCGTTAATTGAATATGCCAGATCGTTCTCATTTTTGGCCACTCACAAAAGATGCAAGTGGAAAGCTAGAAAACAAAAGACAATTTTCAATGTTTTCCCTCATTACTATAGTATTTCCGATGAGGATTCTGAATAATTTGAGACATTTTTCTTGAGTGACCTTCTTCTATAAAAGCATTACCATAGCATCTTTATAGATATTTGTCTCACTAAGTATGACATTATTATACATTGGAAATAAATAAAACTAAATAACCACCATGTGTGGCATGTGGACCACTTGGTTGATATAGATGTTGACCATGATGAGGATGAAGATGATACAAGTGAAGTAGGTGTGAGAAATACAACTCAAATGAATGAATGAGAGTTGCTACCATAAATAGGGCTTGGTAGTGGTAAAAATGTGAATTCCCTTCAAATGCTTGGTCGATGTGACTTTGACAATATCAAAAAATACGATGTATGCTCTATACCTCCACATTTGCACAACACTGCAAAGCATTTCATAAGTATAAACAAGATATCCCAAAGAGATGACCATTCCATATTACAAGGACATGTTCCACCGTATGGACATTATCTCCCAAATAATAACTAGCACTTACGACTATTAAAGACCATTATAATGATAGTTCCTATAAACAACCCTTTCACATGATCATACAAGGAATAACATGCACAAGGAAATTATACTTGATACATTGCATCATACATGGACTTTGGATTTTAGCATAAAAAAAACCACTTCTTATTGGTTCTCCTACGGGAATTTCTGCATTCAACATACATGCCTCAACTATATACATGCTGCCCTTAAAATTCCAATAAGAGAAATGCAACCACTATGGGGACAATCACTATTAGTCTTTCAATAGGAATGAGACATTTAAAGACCTCCTTATTGATGAATTTAGCATGATAGGAAAAAAACTACTTTTGAAAATAGATAATATATTGCGTGAAGCTTTCCTTCATCAATAACACATATGCTTTGGGGGTACCTCTACATTTTTTGTTGGTTTCTTAGCACAACTACCCCTGTTATGGACAAACCAATCTATGCATCACACTCAAATACCAAATACCCGTGGGAGCATTTCATGAAAATTCTCACATGGACAACCATATTTTTCCAGCAAGGTGATACTCAGACTTAAATTGACTTTCATCAAATGTCATAGATCATGCGCAATGCAGAACCAACTGAACAAGATTGGGAATTACTAATGCAATGCACAAGAAAAATAGTATGTGTTTGTGAACAAAATGAATTTGATTGGTTAATGCACCTTTACTTTACAAACAATCTAGTGGAGTTACAAAACAAAAAAATGCTTAAATCATTTAATCTTCCTATTACACTTAATAGTGCAATAAAAATACACATAAAACCAAACATTGATAGTGATGCCGACCAAATTTCCAAAGAATTCCTGCTATGTAGAGGCCAATAAATAATGTTAACAATAAACCTCTAGATTCAAAATGGTCTTATCAATGGATCTCTCGGGACATTGTGTTCATAACTGGTTGTAAACTCCCATAACTACCTTTAGATGTTGTTGTCTGATTTGATACTTACAATGGCCCACCTTGGAACCAAGATGACCCAGAAAGTTTACCTATAACATCCACATCCTTGGGTGATCAAAGACAAATACCACTATCCATGACATGGGAAATCATCATAAATAAATCCAAAGGATTGATGCTTTAGAAAATAATAATTGATATAGGTAAAATAGAGAGACAAGGTTTGATTATTACAACTATATCAAGAGTTAAATTACTAGATGACCTTTATTGATGAAGGGTGCTCCCCTTAATGCCACAAACACATAACAGAAACAGAGAAGCAACAACAATTTGCAAGAACAGAAAATGGGCTTCTTATTATCTCCATAAATGTGGAATTACAAACTTTCAG
>MU226945.1:1800699-1821985 GCA_018584345.1 Thuja plicata
TATGAGCCTTCTTTATATAGGCAATTTCCACCGCCCGAGAAGGTTCCAAAAATCTAGCCATTAAGGCCGACTACCCTTAGCATTTAATTATTTTTCACTTTTATTACAAAAGGGTCGGCTTTAAATAATTACAAAACATGAGATTAGGTAGCCCAACTTCCGGAAGCCATAACTTTTGAACCGTAGCTCTGATGGGCTATTATAACCACTTTCCAGAAAGGGGAGATCGCGATCTACAGTGCCTAACTAGAGAAGTGCAAGTCAG
Organism: Thuja plicata; assembly: GCA_018584345.1. NCBI lineage: Eukaryota > Viridiplantae > Streptophyta > Pinopsida > Cupressales > Cupressaceae > Thuja > Thuja plicata. The sequence continues at coordinate 1,800,965 of MU226945.1, forward strand.
CCAGGGGTTCGACCTCGATTCGGAGCCTCTAAGGTCCTAAAAATTGAGCTCAAAGATTTTACACCATAAAATCTCAACAGTAAATCCTTAATAACTTCGCCAATACAGATGATCTGGCAATGAAATTCAACTGGCATTCTTATATGACTAAGATGAACCTTCACCTGGAAAATTAGAACATTCTGAGTTCAAACGACCAACTTACTAAAAATAGTAAGTTTCCAAAAATAGTAGCTTTGTACAAAATAACCCTTATTGAATAGAAAAACATATATTTTTGGGTGATGCAAGATTTCCCTTACACCCAGGATGCTCCTGCATCATTTATATAGAACCACTATTCTCCTTTAATCAATATTCAAGAATGAAAAACAATCCATGCACAATTATCAGGAAAAAGAAAGAGTCATGACTGCAACAACTCTCATTATAGTGTGGATAGGTACAAAATCTTGCACTTTCCCTTTTGTACACCAAATTTTATTTTTTCCGACTGATAGGTCAAGAAGTTTTTGATTTTTCAATTATTTGGGACATTTTTATACCATTTCTCTATTGTATACTATATGTTGTAACATAAACATATGTATGTCCCTTTATGCCTTTAGTTCATAGCTTTTTAATTGGCTACATTTAATAAATTCAATATCCTCTTGTTGTAATGAATACATTTGTCATGTTACATGTATGTTGAGAAGATGCCCCTTGCAACAACACAATCCATGTTCTATTGAAACATGGTTGTATTACTATTGTTTACCTGGCACAGTTTCAACTCAATGACCTTTTCATCCAAATTTATGCTATTTGAAATCGGTGCTTTAATTTGATGGTGCTAAGAAAATATCGCACCTATTTTAGTAGCTACATGCTATTGAAATCCAATTTTCCTTGTTTCAAAAAACAAACTATCGATTACTTGGTTGATGACATTTCCGACTTCTATCTATGTCCCTTCTTCTTCATGTAATGGACATGTTTGTTATTCCTATTATAGAAGATATTACCATCTGGATATATGTTTTTGGAGCTTTTCTTTTGATGCCATTTCCTATTTACTATAATGGACTAGTACAGACACTATCAGTGGCAGCTCGTGTCTTCTTTGCTGCTCCATTTTTTTGGCAATTAGTAGTGAAGCTAATGAAACATATGGACACACCCATTGAACATGACTCATCATTATTCTCAAAATTTGATCAAAAAATAATTGTTTGAGAAATTCTCTTGAAAGCCAAAGTTAAAGCAATAATTTCATGTGATGTATATACAATTATAATCTTTTGATTCATTAAAATCATGTCCCTTCTTCTCATAGTGGAGACATAAATATTATTTCTATTTTAAAAGTTATTACACAAGTTAGTAATATCACATTTCTTTGAAGCATAAAAATATTTTTCTTGCTAAAAAAGAAAATCAAACTTTAGTATTGTCATATTTGCAAATCTTTAATGGCGGCATAATTAATGTGAAAGAGCAATAAAAGATCTAATGTGTAATATGTAAATGCTTCTACTATTTTGCTTCAAAAATAGTTTGCTTTGTGTGTAGATCACATATCAATTTCACTATCATTGGTTTTGTTTTCCTCTTTTACATTTCCTTTTGTATTTATTAAATATTTAACAAAAAAAATGCCATAATATTTCTACAATATCCTCAGTTGTAATACACACACATATATATACTTTTTTCCTTATTAGCATACCTCTAAGACCTCCTTTGAATGCAAGTGCTAATAAATATTAATTTGTAATTTCATCTTTCTTGATTAATATATTCTTGATCTCTTCCTATTAATAATAGATTTTAGTTTTCAGGGGTAAATGTTAAAACATTTTCCATTTTAAGAAAATGGCAGAGTCTGACTGATAGACTTAGAATACCTTCAAAGTCTGAGTGGCAAACATATTAATTGCTATCAGATGACACTAGAGAAAATTGACAGGGCGTTTTATTCGATTTCGTTCTTATCAAGCACATGACTTTTTGCCCAATCCGATGCGACGGGTCACTTCACTGGAATTGATATCCATGTTGTTTTGTCAAGTCACGCACCGAAGACTTGAATTATTTATAGCCATACGTGTGCTATGCTATAAGTCTAAGTGGCAAACATATTAATAGCTACCAGTCGATATCAGAGAAAATTGCACATTTGATGGACTGGGTTCTGTGGAATCCTTTTTTGTTTTTAATCACGGTGCGACCTACTTCCTGCCATGTTGCAGTTGAGATGTGCACCCACATAGAATATGCTTCAAGAATTAAGAGCACTGTAATGCGAAACTTAGAGGCGTAACTTACTTGGTTTTTCCACTGCTTTTCAAAACTATGGTAACATCTGTTAAGTTTATTCGACAAGACATTAGCTAACATCTGCTAACTCTAGTAACATCTCAGAGATAAGTACTTCTCTAATTTTTCTCATTAGTATCTTTTAAAACTCGGTTTCTTTTTTACGTTCAATAAATACATGTGCTATGGTTATCGAACTAGTCTTATTTTGTTTCATGGATTGGGTCTGCAAGCTACTTTGAAGTCAACTCTGCATACAATAGTATGAACTCATAATAGAATGGACAGTCAACGAAAAGCGTAATCCCTATTATATATAAGAAAAGCCTGCTCTTTGAATTATTGCTATTGTTATCGAAATGGCGTTGAAGTCTTTCTTCCTAGCAATCACTCTGATTATTGCACTGAATAATCGCAATTCATTTGCACGAGATGGCGGGGATACGCTTCTGCCGGGTGACTCGCTCGCTGGGAATGAGACCATAATATCAAAGAACGGCACTTTTGAATTGGGATTTTTCAGTCCCAGAAGAACGAATAATTTGTATGTTGGCATCTGGTACGCACAAATGTCTACCAAGGTCGTAGTTTGGGTGGCCAACAGAGATAATCCTGTTAAAATCATCCCCAGCGTTCTGAAATTTTCGAGCGATGGTCATCTCAGATTGTTTGATAGAAATGGCCTGTCAGTGTGGTCGCCTGGTATTGGCCTGATAGGATCGCGGGCAGTGATAACCGAATCTGGTAATTTCATTATCCAAAACAATTCTGAGATTGTTTGGGAGAGTTTCGCTCATCCGGGAGATACATGGTTGCCTGGCATGAAATTTTGGACCGGCATGAAGCTAACCTCGTGGAAGAGCTCTGTGGATCCTGCAACTGGGCTCTTCTCCCTAGGCCCGGAAATGTCTCAAGGAAAGGCGCAGTTAGTGATGACCTATAATAACAGTGTTCGATATTGGTCCAGCGGAGAGTGGACCGGCAATTATTTTACCAAGCTTCCGCGGGGGATTTATTATACTACTGGATACAACTTTTCTTGTGTAAGGGTTTCTTCTTCAAGATTCTACTTTCAGATTATATTAAGCCCGTGGGCAAATATCGTGAGAGGGCGGAAGCTGCTGGAAGAGAACGGGGAATTAAAAGTTTACTTCGGGGTGCATGATGGTACCTGGAGTGAGGCATGGTCGACATACAGAGGTCAATGCAATCAGTATGATATCTGTGGGTCGTATGGACTGTGTAATGCGAATGATGCGTGCAGTTGTATTGAAGGTTTCACGCCCAAGAATGATTCTCCAGGTTGGTGGTCAAACGGGTGTACTCGGCGAAAACTCCTGCGGTGCTCTTCCACAGCGGGAACTACCGACGGCTTCTTGGAATCGAAGAACCGATCCTTGCCCGATGAGCGAGCTGTCTTATACAACAAGAAGCCAACAATGGAAGGCTGCAGGACTGCTTGTCTCAACAATTGCTCCTGCACAGCCTTTGCTTTCGTAATTTCTGATCCCCCTGTCTGTAGACTCTCGTTTGGCGATTTATTCAAAATGAAGGTTTCATCAGACAGTCAATCCTTCTTCATCAGGCTGGCTGCTTCGGAATTACGGATCTCGACATCAAAGAGAAGCAGAAAAGCCTCTGCACTTTTTATTTTGCTTACTTCTGCCTTGGCTTTCTCCGCGGCTCTCCTCTTGGTCGCATTTATTCTTTGGAAACGGCGAAGATTGCAGAAGAGAAGTGTAGAGGACGATGTGCCAATCATGCTCAGAACGTTCACTTACAAGGAGCTGCGTATTGCAACTGAGAATTTCAAGCACAAGCTGGGAAAAGGAGCATTCGGTTCGGTGTTCAAAGGAACTCTCCCAGACAGCACGCTTGTGGCGGTTAAGAGATTAGAGGGTTCAGCAGGAGCTGATAAGCAATTCCGGGCAGAAATAAGCACTATCGGCAATATACAACATGTTAATTTGGTAAGGCTTTATGGTTTCTGCGTAGAAGGCTGTCAAAGGCTACTGGTGTATGCCTATATGCCCAAGGGCTCTCTAAATTCTTTTCTCTTCATAGAAGAAGAACAAGCAGAGAAAGTCTTGGATTGGAAGACCCGGTTTAAGATCGCAGTGGGCACCGCACGTGGATTAGTTTATCTCCATGAGGAGTGCAGGGATCAGATCATTCACTGCGATATTAAGCCTGAAAACATTCTTCTATATGGCGACTTCAACCCAAAGATAGCTGATTTTGGGTTGGCAAAGCTGGTGGGCAGAGATTTCAGCCGCGTATTGACGACAACAAGAGGAACTCCAGGATACTTGGCCCCCGAGTGGATCTCTGGCCTTCCTATCACTCCCAAGGTGGACGTATACAGTTTTGGCATGATGTTGATGGAAATTATATCCGGTCGTAGAAATCTGGATTTAACAGTGGAGGAGAGAAGCAGGCTGTACTTTCCTTCGTGGGCTTCATCACAAATTCAGGGGGGTAACATATTAGGCGTGGTGGATAAAAGGATAACAAGTATGGCGAATGCTGAAGAGGTGAGAAGAGCCGCTATGGTTGGGGGGCTGTGCATTCAAGACAATGAAGAAAAGAGGCCAAGCATGGGAGAAGTGGTGAAGATATTGGAAGGGATGACTGAGGCTCCATTGCCACAAATTCTGAGGTCTCTACAGGAGCTGGTAAAAGACGACGATAACAGCAATACCTTTGGTTAACATGCTAGAATTTTAAGTGGCTGTCTCAAATAAATATGAGATATTTTGAAAGCCGCGACTATAAAGTCTCATCTTTGGGTGAATCTGCGAAAGTAAGGAATCAAGGGTTTGTTAGAAGCCCGAAGGTTTAAGTGAAGAGATAACTCAGACAAGGGCAATCGCAAAGTTCGAATTGTCAAAGATACAGACGATATGAGGTTTGAAGGCAATTAAAGGAAGCTGTCATTGCAATGTCAACATGAACTTACATAATCTTTCTAAACTTATTGTACAATAATTAATTTTATTTATTTTAATATGGATTTAATATATAAAATAAAAGTTGCAACTAAAATCAATTTAGATTTTAAAGTCTTCTACAAAATCATATTTAAAAAAAATACTCAATAGTCCTGCTTTTAGACTTTTATATTTAAAATATAAGATTGAAGAATATAATATTTAATTTCTAGAGGAATCATTTTATGGATGATGATATATTGATATGTTGACGTTTATCATTTAAATATCTATAAGGCATATTTAAAATATAAGATTGAAGAATATAATATTTAATTTCTAGAGGAATCATTCTATAGATGATGATATATTGATATGTTGACGTTTATCATTTAAATATCTATAAGGTAAATTAATATAATGTTCTTTACTATATTGTCAAATTTTTTTTGAAAAGCTTGAAGTTATTCTTTTTCACTTTATCAATTGTCTGATTAGATATATTTGTTCTTCCACAATTAATGATATCATTTATAACGAAATTTTGTGAATCTGGTATTGAAAAATTATAAATAAATCATATTAAGACAAATGAACTATATTCAAGTGTAAACTATAAAAATAGTTTTTCACTTTCTTCTAAAATTTATGAAGAAAATAACATTAATATTTTAGATTTTGTTTTTTAATCATTTGCAAATGAATTTCTATTGTTATGTTTAGAGATGACACCATTTTGGCATCTCACTCAAACAATAAAATTTAGAGTAAACGATTATTTTTTCATTTTTTTTTTAATTCTCATGTATAGTAAATACATTATGTCAAATATACAACGATTAAATGATTTAGATGACACCTTCATATATATATGAGAAAAAATATTTTAAATTGGTCTCACTTATGACTGATTAACAACAAGGTCTTGATTCTTTGAGAGAATTTAAATCTTAACAAACCTCAACAATTACTTGTTCTGATTTAATTTTCATTTTAGAGAAATAGTACTTTTATAATTCTGTTTTGTTGTCCTATTCGAAAATGTAGATTAGAATCTAATAGAAAGTGTTTTCATTGCTTATATCAAAACTTATATATGTTAAATATTAGTTGTAATTTCATCATTCTTACATAATATGACATAATATTACTTATTAATGAAATAATATTAAATTTAATTGTGATTATTAATATATATTTTGAAAATTATAATTTAAACTATTAATTTTTTTTATACTAGAGATTCTTTCATTCATGTCTTCCTCTTGTCCTCTTGTGAAAAGAAAATATTGTTTACACAATAATAAATTGAAAACATAAATTTAAAATGCGAAGGACATAGCAAAGTCTGACTGATCGACGTAGAATACCTTCAAAGTCTGAGGCTCAAATAGATCAATTCCTAAGAGCTGACATTACAGAAAATTGTGAGGACCTCTTATTCAATTTCGTTCTTATCACAGATACAGGATTTTTTATTCACTTTAATCAATTAAATGTATTTTTGCCAAGCCATGCACCGAAGACTTGACCGATTTATGGTTATTCGTCCATAAATAAATCAACGGCTATCAGTCTTTACATTAAATCAACGACATATCCTCGGCCTGGCTTCGGTATTCAAATTTGAAAACTTCTTTGCACTCATATTGTAAACGGTAAAGCAATAATTAAGAGATACAAATGCTATCGTTATATCTAATTTGGAAGTTAGCTAATAGAATTTTTTAAAGGATGGGTTGTTAGTTGTGTGTTACATGTGTTAGTTATTGGGTTAGATGACTTTATAAAGCTATGATAAGGTAATAGCTCTATTGATTTTGATGAATTAATATTTGTGTGGATTTGAAATTTTCTTAATTTTTCAACATTTTTTTTATCATAAACATTTTAAATATGTTATGGAAAGGAAAATACACTCCCATCTTGACAAAAGATTTACATCAAAAAGGTTATTTAGTCATGAAGTTATCTTTGATATATTAAAATATTTAACTATATTTCTAATTCAATAAAATAAAACTCCCCCCTTATAATATCTATTAAGGACATATTTGATGATAAAATTAAAGAATCTCAAAACAAATGTTCAACTTACTATATCCTTTAAGACTATATATAGATTAAAATAATTTACAGTATATTAGTAATTATTTTTTTAGATTTTATTGTAAATTTATTAAATAGAAACTAATTAACATTTAAAGAAGATTATGTATGAGTTTGCATACTTAAAATAAAAAGATACAAAAGTAAGCTATTTCTAATAAGCATTTTCATGCACAATCATATTAAAAGGGCCATTTATAGATTTCAAGTCAAATATTATATTTATGGGGAGAATGATGTAGCCTAAACACTTCAATAACAACAATTCAAAAAATGCGTAACACAAAACTTCAAAACTCCAAATTCTTCATTAATCTTCTCCAACATACTCTACCCTACAATGAAAGAAAACTCCTACCTATTACAATTTTGAAAATTACCATATTTGGCAGATTTTTGGGAAAAAGAGAAAAAAACTTTTTTTTTTCCATTTTTGGTAATTTCCAAAACCCATCCTACGAATCCCAATTTTTCCCAAGAAAAGCCCCCAACTAAGGCAAGATGAATTTCCAACTATTCCATGAAATCAAAGACATGATTTCAGATTTATTAGAAAAGATAACTTTCTAAAAATTGAAAAAAACACAAAAAGCCAATTTTGGAGGCCCTGATGATATTTTTGACTCTTGAAAAAAGTCAAAATGACCACTAGTCAACCTGAGCTCTATAAAAAATCCAAACAACTCCTCACGCAACTGCTTGTAAAATTTCAGCCAAAACCCACATCCGAGTCAAAAGTTATGACCCCGGGATGCTCTTGCATTAGGAAACTAATGAGTTAAATTTAAATCAAAGTTTTATTACATACTACATATTGACACTAGTATACTAGTGAAAATATATTGCCTTTTAATATTCTTTTAGGTTTATCATACGAATATATAAGACAATCTATATGTATCCTAAGCACTAAATTTTCTTGATTCATATGGTTTTAATACAAAGAGTAAATAATCAAAACTTCAAACATTTATTAATAAAAAATAAAGACTCAAATTTGAGATTATACATCATTTCTCTTTAATGATATAGCTACAACCTGAATTTCATATTAAAATTACTAAATGATTATCTAGTCAAGCATAAATTAACACATGAGAAGTATTAATCTCTGAAAAGAGTGAGAATTTTGGATTATTGACAAAAGGAAAATAGGGAAAATCTTTAAATGGTACTTAATCTCTACCACAAAATCATTTGGGACATTGATGCATTAGTCATAAGAAAAAAACTGAACTTGATCTCACATAATAGAAAATTATGCTTAAGAATCTAATTTAATTTAATGTGAAATCTAAGAAAAAATACATGTGCACATAGAAATTTTGATGAAGTTCATTATGTATAATATAAGTTTGGTTTAGGGAGATCTAGGATGGAAATATAAATCATATTTATGATATATTTGTATTAACACCAATACATCGAAATATAGTTTGGTTCAAATAACAAAGGATTAAGGCATAGATCTATAATGTAACATGAATGTAGGTTTCAAATAATACATTTTACATGTAATAGGAAATGATATTCATAATTGGGATAATATTTTACGAAGTCCTACATGATATAAGAGATAAATAAATAAAGAATATTCTTTTAATTCAATAATACCTCAAAATGGAAGACTATTTTTCAGTTGAAATTTAAAGAATAGTTTTCAAACTAAAAAATATTAATGCATTTCACATTAACTAACTTTGTTAAAAAATTCATAGTAAGATAATTATTTTCTAGCCATTTTATTAGAATAATCAATAAAAAATGACTAAGTGTGTGTGTATTATATTACTACCAACCACTGTTAAGTTGTTAAGACAAATGACATTCTTGTCCTCATGACAAATTCAATTTGAATTCAGTCTATCAAATGAAACTATAGAAGCATGAAAATAAATTTGAACATAAATTTTGATACAAAATTATTTTCTAGTTTGTCAAACCAAAATTTAATTATAATATTAATAATTTAGTTCATGCCAAAGTTTCAGATGTAAGGAGAGGGAGAAAGAGAGAAAGAGAGGGAGGAGAGAATAATATGTGTGTGTGTATGTACATACATATACATACATACATATACATACACACACACACACACATATACATATACATATATAAATATATATATACATATCTAAATATGTGTGTGTGTGTGTGAGAGAGAGAGAGGGGGGGGTGAATCAGCGGCCTCAAAAATATTCCAATAAATTAACCCAAAACTTATTACCACAATTATAAGCCTCTAGTTATCTTCAGTCCTACAAGATGTATGCCTTTAGATTATCTTCTCAAATAACTACTGCTCGGAGTTTAGTGTTAAACCTTATTCTTTATCTTTACTGATTAGCAGTCTATCATTTACCGAAATACAATAAATAACTTAGTGTATACCGATCAATCCTATTTTAGCAATAAGTAAAGCAAAACATGAAATCAATGACTCATAAACATATTTGACACATCAATTTTTAACATGGAAACCCTGTTAAGGGAAAAACCACTTGGGACCGATAACCCAAAATTTTTACTCTTCTAAAGTGAGCTCAGTGAAGAGCCAACCCTGTTAAAGGTTACAAACACACTGTTAAGTGCGACCTTGTTAGAGGATTTATCAATAACAGTTAATCACTTGATATTGGGCATTTCACTATGCTATCTTCATGAATTAACCTTTTGATACTCCTTGGGATGTATCTCAATATATAAAGGATTTGTTTAGATCATGCTCGGTCAAGAGACTTCTATGATTCGATGGTTAAACTAAAACAGTATATCATCTGTTCATATAAACAACTATGCTTTGCAGATATTCAGATCTATTATAAGCTCATAATACCTTTCTGATCAATGTACCCATTCAATACATTTGCTCCACTTCTTTCTTCTCGGTGATGTTGTGCTTCTTTGTTGCTCGGTGTCCGCAAAAATTTTAGCTTTATTCTTCAACTTGATCGATCAGGACTGTGTGAAGTCTTTCACCAGTTTCTCTTCAACATCCTCTTCTCTATTCACCCATAATTCATAATGATTTGGATTTTCTCTTTATAGACATGATTTCACCATTTCTAAGTCCTTGACTTTCTTGTTCTTGGCGTGATCCGCAATTCTCGCCTTTCTTTCTTTAAAGATTTACTTCAGTTTTATCTCGTAGATTTCTCTTAGACAACTGGAATAAAACAACTTTAAAAATCTCGCTTATCTCTGGCTTTTAACTTGTCGATAAAAAAAATATTAAAAACCAGTTAAATCCTTCTTTAGCTCTTGCCAGCTAAGTCTTTTGTCATTTTTGAACTTCAGTTCTCTTCAGTGTTTAACTCTTTGTTAGCTTTGGTCTTGACTTCAGTTGTCCTCAGGCATCTCTGTTCGTTGGGTTAAACTGTGATACTTCTCGTCGGTAATGTTTTCTTGGGTTTCTTGCTCAGGTATCACTGTGACTTTCCTCTTGGGTTTCTCTGTCCGTCGGGGTGCACTGACCATCGGTGTTTGTTGTCACTTAGTGCATACTGAACTTTTATGCATTACTCAAAGCATAACCTTTATCTTTCTGGTTCTCTGAAGTATTTGACACTTTATATATAACCAATCAGATTATATCAAGTTGACATCAATGGCAATAAAATACATTAACTGATTTAATGTCTTGTATTAACTTTCTACAGCTCGGTGATCATCAACTTAACATCTTCAAACATTCAATCAGTTATAGTTCATCAATCTCTCCCTTTGGCATTGATGGCAACACACTACATTACTACTAATACAATATGAAATATATCAATTGTAGTTCATCAATCTACCAATCTTATTGTTCTATAACCAATACAAATGTCTGACTCTCGGTAAGCTCTTCTAGCTTAGATTTGTTTCTTGCAGAGTGCTTTCTTCAATCTTTAATCTCTTCACTGGATAGATGTAGTAGCTTCTGGTTATGTCTCTCCTTGTGTTTTAGAATCTCTTCTTTTGATGTTGTCTCTCCCTTTGACTATTCCTCTCCTTGATCATCTCTTTTTCCTTTGACAATAATATAGATATATTCTCTGCCTTAAGTCATCTCTCCCTTAAGATACTTTCTCTCCCTTTGATGGATATTTCATACATATATATAATCTCTCTCCTTTGGATCTTCTCAGGATACTATCTCCCCTTGAATTCTTAGGATATCCTCTCCCTTTGACAACAATGCCAAAGTGTATCCTTCCTCCTTTTTATAATACACTCCTTGAATTTTCATATCCATTAGCAATACAATGACTCTAGTGTTCAGTTCAGATATGTACCTTTCTGTGTATTGATGTATCTTTGCAGTCCATCTCTTTGCTTGCATCAACATGAATGATCTTCTGATTATGTGCAGGCTGATGCAGCCTCCTAGTTAGCTTACTGACCAATAGACAAGGGTCAAACCCTTAGTCTCTTTCTTAGGTACTCAAATGTATCTTTAGGCAATGACTTTATGAATATGTCAGCTAACTGTTCCTTTGATTGAACATATTCTAGTATCACCTCTTTTTCTTACACTTGTTCTGTTAAGTAATGATACTTGATAGCAATATGCTTAGTCTTAGCATGCATGAATGGATTCTTTGAAATTTTAATTGCACTGGTATTATCACAATAGATAATAACCGGTTTAAGAATTTCCATATTCATACCTTCCAGTAATTATTTGATCCATGCAATGTTAGAGCAATTTGCAGCAACAACCACATATTCTGCTTCTACAGTAGATTGTGAGATGCATCCTTGCTTCTTGCTTATCCATGTGACAAGTCTGTCACCCATGAAGAATGCTCCTCTAGTTGTTCTCTTTCTGTCATTTAAGTTTCCAGCCCAATCAACATATATATAGACTTGAAGCTCAAATTTTACTTCTCTTTTATACCATAATCCATAGTCCTCGACGTTCTTTAGATATCTCAAAATTCTCTTGACAACAGTCATTTGTGATTCTTTGGGATTAGCAGAGAATCTTGCAACTATTCCAACTACATGTGCTATATTTGGTCTAGTATGAATAACAAACATTAGTTTGCCAATCATTTATCTATATAAGGTCTGATTTACCTCATTTGACTTATCTTCCTTTTTTAGCTTACATCTGGTTGCCATAGGTGTTCCAACTGGCTTGGAATCTTTCATCTTGAATATCTTCAACACTTCCTTGATGTATTTGGATTGTGTGATATATATGCCTGCATCTTGTTGAAGAATCTATAGACCAAGAAAGAATTTTATCTCCCCAAACATCGACATCTCAAACTCTTTGCTCATTTCATTAGCAAAAGATTTACATAACATATCATTACCCCAAATATGATATCATCAACAAATATTTCAGCAATCAAAATGTTATCATAATTATCTTCTTTTAAATACAAATTGTTATTTTCACTTGTTCTTACAAATCCAATGCTTATGAGATAGGAGTGAAGTCTTTCATACCAGGCTCTAGGTACTTTTTTTAATCCATACAAGGCTTTGTGTAGTCTACAAACCATGTTTCTCTTGTTAGGATCAAAAAACCCTTTTGGTTGTTCAATGTATACCTCTTCTTCTAGTATTCCATTTAGGAATGTAGATTTGACATCCATTTGGTATACCTTGAATCCTTTGAATGCAACATAAGTAAGTAAAATTTTTACTCCTTCTAGTCTAGCAACGGGTGAAAAGGTTTCTCCATAGTCAATACCTTCTTCTTGTGCATACCCCTTGCATACTAACCTTGCTTTATTTCTTGTGAATTCTTTGTTCTCATTCAGCTTGTTTCTGAATATCCATTTGGTACCGATGACATTCTTTTCATCTGGTATAGGTACTAATGTCCATGCTTTGTTCTTCTCAATCTGTTCTATCTCTTCATTCATAACACTGACCCATTCTTCATTTTCAAGTGCAGTATTAACATATTTAGGATCAAAATCACAAATTAAACATCTAGTGTTTAGTGACTTACTTCTTGTTCTCATTCCATCCTTCTTGTCTCCTATGATCTAGTTCTGTGGATGATGTCTTCTGACATACTTGACAAGTATCGGTTCAGTTCTTTGTTCATCATTTTGATCATTATCTTGACCTTCATTTTGATCTCCATCGCTCAGAACATCATTTAGAGCAATTTCCTGATTTTTGGTATTTGCAGCCTGAAGCTCGGGTGCAATGTTCTGTTGCTTGGGAGAGATACACCATTGCTCGGGTAGAGTGTCAGGTTATTTAGTGTAAACAAACTTGTTACAGTCTTCTGGTTCTTTTCTGCTTTCCCCATAATTTTTCTCTGCATATTCATCTATTATGACATTTGCACTTTCAATGATTTTGTTAGAGGACTTGTTAAGACATTTATAAGCCTTTTTCTTGGTGGAATACCCTAGAAAGATATCTTTTTCACTTTTGGAGTAAAGCCTATCATCTTTCAAAATATAACATTGACTTCCAAAAATTCTGAAGTAACTTACATTGGGTGTGTATCCATACCATAGCTCATACGGTGTCTTTCTTCAATTGTACTCTGTTCAGTGTGTAGAGAGAAGTACTGACAACTTCTCTCTAGAATGTTTGAGTGATTATTTTCTCTATCATTAGTGTTCTAGAACTTGTCAACAATGGATCTATTTCTCCTTTCAGCAATCCCATTTTGCTATGGTGTTCTTGGTGTAGAAACCTGTCTTTTAATTCCATGCTCATTGCAAAAGTTAGTGAATTCATCAGAAATAAATTCTCCTCCTCTATCTAATCTTAAACATTTCAATTCCTTACCACTTTGTTTTTCAACCATAGCTTTATACCATTTAAACATCTTGAACGCTTCTAATTTTTCTTTTAAGAATATAATTGTCATCATTGTAGAATAATCATCAACACAGAGAATGAAATATCTATCACCATAGTAGCTCTTTGTTCTCATGGGTCCACATAGATCAGTATGGACTAATTATAGAATAAAATTAGATGTATGGGCTTTGCTCTTGAAACTATACTTTGTCATTTTACCTCTTTGACAATTCTTATACATGATATGCTTGGGCTTTGACATGCTCAGTAAGCCTCTTACTTTCCTTTTATTGCTTATCTTAATCATGTTGTCAAAATTTACATGCCATAATCTCTTATTCTACAACCATAAGTCTTAGTTTCTAGCCATTAAACGAGTGGTGTTAATATCATCAAGATAGAATAGGTTTTCTTTTGTCTATTCACCAGTTGCGATCAACCTTCCTGATTCATTAAAGATCTTTGCCTTCTTATTCTCAAATGCAACTTGGTGACCTGTGTTATTAAGCTGTGAAACACTCAATAGATTATAGTTAAGTCCTTTTACCCAGTATGCATTTTCACATTTGATTAGGTTATTCAACATTATGGTTCCTTTACCTTTAACTGGACAAGGTGAGTCATTACCCATTATTACTGATCCACCATTATAATACTCAAAAGTTTCAAACTTTTGTTTATCACCAGTCATGTGGTGAGTGCAACCACTATCTATAATCAAGACATCATTCTTACTAACTTTAGATATGAGTGCAGTCTCAACAAACCTTTCTTCTTCGTCTGAATCATCCTTCATGACAACAAATACCATCTCAATGTCTTCATCAGATTTGGTGTCAGTATCTCCAGCTCTGTTCTCAGCCAAGTAACAAGCTTTCTTCCCTTTGTCCTTGTAGTTTCAGGTATCTCTTTTTTCATATTGTTGGTTGCTTTGATAATCTTTGTTATCACTTCTATCAAACTTCTTTTCATATAATCTGTCATTACTTCTGTCATCTTTTCTTTTGTTAGGACATCTAGCAGCAAAGTGTCCAATCTCTTTACAATTAAAACATACAAGTGGTAATTTACCTTTATATCTACCTTTGCCTCTTTGCAATCTTCTAGCCATTAGTGCTTCAATATCATCAAGATCCTGGCCATCACTATCACTTTCACTATCATTTCTTATAGTGTGTTTGTGGCTTGACTTACTTATTTTCAAAGAAGATTTAAATGCAGACTCAATAGATGGTAAGCCACTGTTATCAAATTTATTTATCTCAAAAGAAATCAGTCTACCAACCAAACTATCTAGAGTGACATTATTGTTTGCTACTTCTCTCATTCTTGTATATCAGATACTCTAATAGCATATATAGGCAGTAAGATTCTTAGGACTTTACTTACCACTTTTTCTTCTTCAAGTATACCTCCAACTCCTTGGATAGCATTGACTACCTCTTTTATTCTGTAGTGTGCTGAGTGATATTTTCTCCTTCTTTCTTTCTTAGGTCATCAAATTTACCTCTTAGGCTTTCTACCTTAGCTCTTAGTACATTATCATATCCTCCATGTGCCAACTTCAATTTGTCCCACATTTGCTTTGCAGAGGTGCAGGTTTTGACATCTTCAAATTCAACATCGGAGAGTGAGGAAGCAAGTTCTATCATCATAGAATTATGCTCATGCTTTTCTCTTAATTGATCAAGTGTGTGAGGTCCTATAGGAAACACATATTCAATATCCAAGTATTGAGTAACATCATTTCTAATACCTGATAGGTGGAGGCTTATCCTGCTTTTCCATGATGCAAAGTTGTCCTTGTTCAACTTGGGCACATCCCATTTTCTCATCTTGTGATCTTTTGCTTAGGTCTTGAAACCTTCCTTATAATCACACAAGATCTGATACCTATTGTTAGAATAACTGAGAGGGGGGGGTGAATCAGTGGCCTAAAAAATATTTCAATAAATTAACCCAAAACTTATTACCACAATTATAATCCTCTAGTTAACTTCAGTCCTACAAGATGTATGCCTTTAGATTATCTTCTCAAATAAATACTTCTCAGAGTTCATTGTTAAACCTTATTCTTTATCTTTATCGATTATCAGTCTATCATTTACCAAAATACAGTAAATAACTTAGTGTATACCGATCAATCCTGTTTTAGCAATGTGTAAAGAAAAACATGAAAGCAATGAATCATAAACACATTTGACACATGGATTTTTAATGTGGAAACCCTATTAAGGGAAAAACCACTTGGGACCGGTAACCCAAAATTTTCACTCTTCTGAAGTGAGCTTGGTGAAGAGCCAACCCTGTTAAAGGTTACAAACACACTGTTAAGTGTGACCTTGTTAGAGGATTTATCATTAATAGTTAATCACTTGATATCTGGCATTTCACTATGCTATCTTCATGAATCAAACTTTTGATATTCCTTGGGATGTACATCTCAATTTATAAAGGATTTGTTTAGATCCTACTCGGTTAAGAGACTTCTCTGATTCAATGGTTAAACTAAAACAGTATATGATATGTTCATATAAACAACTATGCTTTGCAGATGTTTAGATCTATTGTAAGCTCATAATACTTTTCTAATAAATGTATCCATTCAATAACTTTGCTCCATTTCTTTCTACTCAGTGATGCTGTGATTCTTTGTTGCTCGATGTCCGCAGAAATATTAGCTCTGTTCTTTAGCTTGATTGATCAAGACTTTGTGAAGTCTTTCACCAGTTTCTCTTCAGCATCCTCTTCTCTATTCACCCCTAATTCATAATGAATTAGCTTGTCTCTTTATAAACATAATTTCATCATTTCTAAGTCCTTGAATTTCTTGTTCTTGGCATGATCCACAATTCTCACCTTTCTTGCTTTAAAGCTTTACTTCAGTTTTATCTCGTAGATTTCTCTTAGGCAACTAGAATAAAATACCTTTAAAACTCTCGCTTATCTCTCACTTTTAACTTGTCGATGAAAACAATATTAACAATTAGTTAACTCCTTCTTTAGCTCTTGCTAGCTAAGTCTTTTGTCATTTCCAAACTTCATTTCTCTTTAGTGTTTAACTCTTTGTTAGCTTCAGTCTTGACTTTAGTTATCCTCGGGCATCTCTCTCCATCGAGGTTGTTTGTCTGTTGGGTAATACTATGATTCTACTCATTGGTAATGTTTTCTCAGGTTTCTTGCTCGGGTATCACTGTGACTTTCCTCTTAGGTTTCTCTGTCTGTCAGGGTGCATTGACCGTCGGTGTTTGTTGTCACTTAGTGCATACTTTTATGCATTAACGAAAGCATAACCTTTATCTTTCTGGTTCTCTGAAGTCTTTGACACTTTGTATATAACCAATTAGATTATATCAAGCTGACATCAATGACTACAATACATTAACTGATTTAATGTCTTGTATTAACTTTCTACAGCTGAGTGATCAACTTAACATCTTCAAACATTCAATCAGTTATAGTTCATTAATATGTATATATGTGTATATATATGTATATATGTATGTATACACATACATATGTATATATGTGTATATATATGTATATATATGTATATGTATATATATGTATAAATATATGTGTGTATATATATACATACATGTGTATATACATATACACACACACATATATGTATATGTACATGTACACACACACATATATAATATACATATATACATATTATACATGTATATATATACATATAATACATACACATAAATATACATATAATATACATATATACATATTATACACATATATACACACACACACACATATACATATCCATATATATATTTGTGTATATATATATACATATGTATATCTATATATATGCATATATGTGTGTGTGTATATATGTGTGTGTGTATATATATGTGTGTATATATATGTGCATGTATATATATCTTCATAGATGTGTATATATATATGTATGTATTTATATATATAGATATATATATAGATATATATAAATACATATATATACATATATGTATGTATGTACATACACACACACACACACACACACATATATATATATATGCATAAATACATATATATACACACACACACACACACACATAGGTATGTGCACCATGTTGTGGACCAAAAAGGGGGGTATAAGTGGACACATTTTTTTTGAAATCGGGTAAACCTGAACTTGGAATAGGTGTTTGAGGGTCATGCACTCAAAATAAGAAGATGTGTAAAAATTAAAAATTGTATTAATCTGAATCTAGTTTCTAAAACACCAAATTTTTAAAAAAACTGATAAGATTAAGAGGGTCAAAACTCGCGTGCACAAAAACATGTTCTTGATTTTTTTGTAAAAACATAGCATAGCTGTTTCCATGCACGGTACAAAAGATATAGTTATAATTAGTATTTTTTAAATCCCTTTGGTAGGATGATAGGTAAGAGTGAGATCTAGAAGTTGTGTATTTTTTTGTAATTTTCTGATGAGTATTTCTTTTTCAGTGATTTTTTGAAGTGATCGCATCTTGAGAATTTGGTACCTATTTGTGCGCTGGGCATAACTTGCATCATAAGAATCGAAAATAAAAACTTTTTTTTAAAAAAGTGTATAAAATCAAGTTTAGAACAATAATATGTAATTTATTTTTAATTTTATTATGTATATCAAAAGTTATTAAAAAAATGGTAGACATATGTCTATGAGGACAATCAAGACACTGATAAAGAAAATTAAAGTTTACTATGCTAATGTTGTCCAAAATTAGAAAACTTTATATGGTTAGAAACCTAAGAAGACGTATGAGATTATGGTGAAAAGTATATAGCTACCCAGTTGACAAATTGAAAACTTGATGAAGATAGAATCAAGAATTCATCTTACAAGATGAAAAAATGTCTAAAAGAACAAAAATGGAGGGAAAATGAGCCTCTAAGCCTTTGGGTCATTTTCCAAAGCTCTTCCCAAGCCATAACCTGATCGATTATGAAAAGAAAAAATTATGTTTTCAACTCCATAACCCAATCGGGTTCTGGAGAATAAAACGCACAATTTTCACTTCTTCAAAACTTGACAGGGTTATGAAGAAGTAAAAATTATGCTCTCTCTCTCTCTCTCTCTCTCTCTCTCTCTCTCTCTCTCTCTCTCTCTCTCTCTCCTCCTTTATTCTTAGTTTTTTGGAACCCGATCAGGTTCTGAGTAATTAGGAGCATTGAACCGTTATGTTCTCATAACCCGATCGGGTTTTGAGTAATTAGGAGCATTGAGCCTTTATGTTCTCATAACTCGATCGGGTTTTATGGAATTAGGAATGTTGCTTGCTTCAACAGTCTTAAAATAGTCATTGAAATTTGTTTTGAGGTCTCACAATTGTTTTTTTGTTGTTTTATGCCAGGAAAAGACAGGTTTGCACTTTTTTTGCTTATTTTTTATTTGCAATGATTGAAAATTGTGTTTTTTATTGACATTTTAATGTTATTTTATCATTGTAATTTATCATTTCAAGAAAATGGTTGATTTGTTCTTATTTTTTGGATTTGATGTTCACATGTTATTCTATGTTCATGATATTATTCATAGGGTCCATTCAATACGAACAATGGGAAAGAACAAAAGAGGAAAAATTTAACAACAAGAGACAAAAAAGGAAGGACAAAGGGAGCGCATGAGGCAAATATGACAAGGTACATCATCAAATGCAAGAAACATAAGTGATGAAAATGAAAATGTTAATGTTAATGTGACAAATGTACCATTTCAATTCGATGTCATTAATGAACAAAATGCACATAATGAAAATGAAAATCATCAACATACACCAATTGAAGTGAATCCAATAAATGCACCTAATTCATCTAATGAAAATGTAGAGCATGCAACTGTGTTAACACCTCCTAGAATAATTCGTAGAAAACCAAAGTTTCTAATTGACATTGATGAAAATATTTTGAGGCCAATGCATGATAAAATGTCAGAAATAAATTGTAGAAATTTTTTTAAAAAGATTTGGAATAACTATTTTGAAAAATTAAATCAAAGTGGAAGATGTGAAGTAGTTGTTGAAATAATTAAGAATCTGAAGTTAGAGAGACAATGACAATTGTGGGGTTGAGAACATGTGAAAATAGTACTAAGAGAACCATTGTCAGAAATCTAATTGATGCATACCAAGCCATTGGTTCACAATCACACAGTAAAGATGCTATTGTTACTCGATGTGTCCTCACATCAACTATAATGGGAAAGGAAATGAAAAAATCTCATATAGTAAGCAAAACAAGCAAGTCATTAAGGATAGGTAGATCATCATTACAGAGAGCCTTACATAGGTGAGTCAAAATTGAGGATCCAAACACTAATTCTCTTTGGTCATTCTTGGGTAGACTCCCACGCAAGGACAAGGTTGTTGTTGATGCATTAAGAACATTAATTGAAAAGTTTTCGCATAAAAACACAAGGGTTTCACCCAACCAAAGAGACGTTGTTAGGAGGAGAATCAGATCTACAAATTGTATGCCACATCCAGAACACTTTTTGAATATGAAACAAACACAATTTTATGAAAGATTCCTCCAAAGATTTCCTCAAATTAAAATTTGTCAAAGATTTTTTGAAATGACAACCCTTTTACGTCAAGATTAATTATGCGTGCACCACATGTTGTTGCAAGGTACATATTGAATTTTCCATGCATTATGATATATATCATCATGTTTGTTGTAATTTGCACACTAGCACTATTTTGCAGGAATGTGGTCTTCAAACACCTCCTACGTCATCAAGAGATTTTATGTCAAGTGTATTATGCAATCGACATGATGGTTGCATTTATTATAAGATGATGTGTTTGAATGGATCTTGTAGTGCATGTGGTGGTATGAGAAAGTTGTGGATATGTCACCATCTAGAGAGCACAAATGAGATTGGAAATACACTAGTTTC
>MU226945.1:1828039-1857012 GCA_018584345.1 Thuja plicata
AAAAATAAAAAATGCATGGACTAAAAAGAAAATGCATACCACAACATGAGTTGGAACTCCTGTGCTAGAGGGAGCCAAAACCATTGATGAATCAATTTGGACCTTTTCCTGTATGGTAAAATAGAAACTGAGAAATACTAGATAATGCAAAAAATGTATACACTAAATAATACAAATTTTCATACTGAAGCCTCAGCTAGATCTCTTATGCTTGGGCTGAATGATAAATGAAATGGGCGCCATCATGGGTGAGAGGGAATCCCAAAAAAATGGCAAGGGAGAGGAAGGATGGGCAGTGGTGAAGGGTCCTATAATAGAAAAAATAATACAAAATACATGTTATAAACAAGAAATACTAAAAAATAAAAAATGCATGGACTAAAAAGAAAATGCATACCGCAGCTGAATCTCCTGTGCTAGGTAAGGAATCCCTAGGAAGTGGAGAAGGGTTCACCTCATCTGAGGCAGCTATGACTAATTCTTGTATGAAAAGTTGTAGCAAATGACATACTAATAGAGGAACATGATTTCTAAAATATTTTGAACAAACAAGAATGCAATTGAAAGTAAATATGAAAACATGTTACCCCCTCCCTCTCCTGAACATCAGTAGTGTCTGGGGCATTCATTAGTTCAGTGAAACCCAATTGATTCTACATGTATACAATAAACAAGTCAAGTGCATTCATCAATATAGACTACATTGAAATGTTCATAATACATTTCAACAAATATACTTAGATTGGACTTAATTACCTTTTTTTATTTCAATGTCCCCGATGATTTCTTCCTCTTTCCTAATGACCTCGATCTTGGTGGGGTAGGATAACAAAAAAAAAATTAACATAAGAGAAATAATATGATACTGCATGGGTTCAATTAAAACTATAAACAAGAGGTATGCAAAATATGATACCACATAGCTCTGTAAGCCAAAGTCAATGGCAGAAAGGGTGACATCCTCAATCTCAGAAATCTGAGCCCCTGACAAGCCCTGTAAAACACCAAATAAATATATAAGCAATAGTTTAAAATGATGATTATGATTCACTTGAAGTCCACAAATGATTATGCTCCACAACTCTATTATATCACAAGTTTATAAACAAATTTTATGAACCATTATTACAATATAAAATTTTTCTCTTCTTTCACACACAAGTGTATTCTTTAACAAATTTGTAGTCACAATTAGAGAAGAATGGTCCAGATTGTATTCATGGGGTCAGAGGTTAGGATCACTTTTACAGCATGTAATAGGAATTTTGTAGCCTAGCAGTGAGTATGTTTTAGTGTGTTTACCCTTAGCATGGAGGGATTTAGAGTGCTTTTAGGTTGAGAGTATGGTGCAAGAGCACCTCCTAGCACATGGAGCCTCATGAAGATTGTAGACCCTTGATGTTCTTAGTACCCTCTTGGCCCAAAGGCACACAAGACATCTTGTAGTTCAAGGCTTTAGAATTAGTCTATCATTGAGATCCAATTGTGAGACCTAGTTCCAAGTTTGGGCACTTATAAGCCACTTGGTACACTATGGTCATGGGCTTCAACTCTGCATAAAACTAACTTGGCGAGATTCCCCTATGTCTTAGCCTTCGAATGAAATTGTTTTGGTGAAGAGATCTTACCTATAACTCTAGTTATCATGATTTTTGTCTCTACAACTCTGGGTTTTGTTCATTTCTAAGAGTTTCACATTGTTTTTCAAGTTTGAAGCATTTCCACCATGGGAATTGGATAATATCTGGTGGAAAGATTCTTTGTAATATGCTTTCAAAGATTTTGTAAGTTGTTTTTGTGTTGATGCAGGGAGATTTCCAAATGATCGAGCCCTAGGTGTATATCTCAATGTATGCACCAAATTTGAATATACACAGTAGTGTATAACTTCTAGAGAACTGAGCACCAAGGGCCCTAATTGTAGATTTGATGTTGTTTTGTGAATACCTAAGTGTTCCAATTGGTTTCAGAAGGAAACACTTCCATTTTCTAGCACTTGCATCAGAGTAGGTTGTATGGTAGTGATGAAAATATTTGGGGTGCTTATGAACCTAGGGTGTAAATGGGTTCTTGTCTATGGTGAAGTTATAGACTAGTATATAGGGACTGTCCTAGCATGACAGTGAACTTCTAGAGAGTACAATTTACTGAACTAGCAAGTGAATGTGCTTTGAGCGATATAATAAGGACCTTGTGATAAGTTGAGGGGTTCTTGGGGTGTCTTAGAAGTTATATGTTGGGATTCTTCAGAAGGCCATGGAGGTGTATTGAAGGATTAAGGATATTCACAATCAGTGAACAATTATAAATTATATTCATATTTTGAACAAGAAATAAGAGTAAAAGAATGATGGTTGGATGTTCCAAATGATGTTCAAGGTTGATTTAGAAGCCAATAAGTGATTGGTTGGGGTATGAGTCTATGTATGAGTTCAACATTGGTTGAATTGAGTCCAAGGATGGAGGGCAGGAGTTCAAATCAATTTGAGTCATGATGGTTGGACAAGGAAGTGAATTCCTTGAGTTAATTACATTAGAAAAAATTCTTTGACCATAAAGAAATAGAAAAAAAACATACACTAAGTTACCACCATACAAATTATTAAGATAAGATATTTTGAAAAAAAATGTACTATTCTATTTTATGAATATTTATAAAACATTACCTTAGGTGTTTGAGTTACCCGTCTACGTCTACTAGAATGAGCACTCCTTGGTGTTCTTGTACCACCAGTTGCACCCTACAATGCATATTATTCATGTATCAATTTAGATTCTTCTATACATAAAAATTTATTTACTTTTAATAGATTTAGGTAATTAATTAAAATAACATGTCAAAACACAAATTTAAACAAACCTGTTTTGGCTCTATACCATACACCATTGACAATAGATCATCTATGAGGGCCATATCCTCAGTAGTGGATGCCTGATATATTCTCCCACAATGTACACATGAATGGGATGTCAAACCATCCGCACTCACTTGACTATATACCCCATCACATATACCATTACAACTGATGCAATATGTTAAATGGGCTGGGTTGATCTTGCAAGTGTATCTTATGATAATGGAGCTCGCACATGATGAGATGATCCTAATGGTGCATCTGATGATGATGGAGATGGCGTGGGGTGAGATGATCCTAATGGTGCATCTAATGAAGATGGAGGTGGCACAGGCACTGATCCATCCTCTCGAACTAACTGAGTGCCATGATAGATAATGACATCAGTCAATGATGCAACTGCATGAAGAGTCTGTATATCCATAGAATCCTTCAACACTACTGGGACCACAACATGAATGAGGGATTTTGTCATAGTACTCATCCTCTCTTATGCTCAGGTAATCCTATGTGCCCCAGGTCTATCCTGTGTAGAGCCTCTCCCTCTACCCTGGAACTCACGAAAGTCAAATTAATTTGACTTCTCGCCAAGGATAAACTCACAGTATAGCTTTCTCAAAAAATATAAAGGCACATCATTATTATTACAAGGTGGTTGGTCAAATACCATGTACCACCTATCCCAAAAAGCTGATTTCATCCCCATATGAGCACACCAATGTATAGGAAACTATTTTGTATTAACTTCTAGGGAATTGCTAGTATTAGGATCGGTAAAAAGGGCACATATGTCATATTTTTCTATTCCTTTTCTTAAATCAAATCCTCATATGATAAACCATCAACATAATATGTACGACACCTATCCCTCCATGAACCCCATTTTATCACCTCTTGAGACACCTCATTTGCACTATTGGACATTTTTTCTAATGTAGTGGCGAGGGTAGAGTGATGCTGAAGCCCAGAAGCCTTCAACCTATTGACTATTATATTAATTTTTTGACTATTTGGTTAAGGAGTTTCACAAGGTCCCCTTGTCTTGCATTTACATGATCAAATGGCACATTTCCTCTCTACGGGTGGCGGTGGTTATGGACGAGGAGAATTTTGAGGAGGGTTTACGGGTGGCAATGGTGGTGGACGAGGAGAATTTTGAGGAGGGTTTACGGGTGGGGATGGTGGTGGATGAGGAGGGTTTACGAGGGGTGGTCTTTCATTTATTTTTTCTCTTCTTGGGTTGTTTGATGAATCTGATATAAAATTAATAAAAGAAAACAAAAAATCAATATCATAACCTAATTTGATAAAAAAATGAAAAAAAAAACACAACAAAATAATAAAAACAATAATACATACCTTTCTTACAGGGCGCCATTGCTTCAAAATGTGCAAATTGTTGAAGCTATCTTGTTTTATTCAAAGCTTGATTGGGTTCTTAGGTGTTCTTTCCCTCCTCCAATCTGCTGCTCTACGGTTTAGGCATTCAAAATGGCCTAAGCCATAGGCTTTGCAAAATATTATATGTTTCTAATAACCCGATCGGGTTATTAGAAACATCTTAGAACCTGATCGCGTTATTAGAAAATATAATATGTCTAATAGCCCGATTGGGTTATTAGAAACATCTCAGAACCTGATCGGGTTATTAGAAACATCTTAGAACCCGATCGGGTTCTGAGAAAGGTAAAGTTTTTTAATAATATTGTCTAGGCTTGGTTACCAAGCCTAGTACAATTTCAAAATATCAATAACCCGATTGGGTTTTATGATATTTGAATTTTTTTAAACCACGTGTCCACTTTTTTGGTCCACAACTTGGTGCACACATCCATATATGTGTGTGTGTGTGTGTGTGGTGCATGCACCAAGTTGGGTGCTAATTCTGTGGAAGTCCGCGGCCAAAACAAATTAGCAAATGAAAATGGGCACCTATTTTATTAGAAACGGGTGTCCATTATGCTTTAGGTGCCTGAGCCGTAAATATAAAACGGGCACCTGGTTTGGGTGCCTGTCATGTTAAAGTTTTTAATTTTTCTTTTAAACCATTTTGCAAGTCATTTTCACAACTTGCAAAACAAGATCACATTTTGCTACAGATGGGTGTCCGTTTTGAGAGCTACCACTGACCCCCTTACTATTGTTTTTTTTGAGTCCAGGTACATATCGTTGTTTTTATTTATTTTTATTGTGTTTTTCATTAAAATTGTAATTTATTTTTGTTTTTAATTAGTTTAATATTTAATATTTAATGTTCAATATGTAATATGTTTAATGTTTAAAGTTTTTTTAATAGGATTAAAATAAATTGTTATGTTTAGTTTTATTTTAATTTGTAAATTATTGTGGAAAACAATAAACCTTTCAAAACTTAAAACCCTACGTAGAAAACAAAAAGCTAAACCTAAACCTAAACACAACTGAAACAAGAAACCCTAGGTAGAAAACTAAACTAAAACCTAAACTTAAACCTAAACCTAAACACAATTGAAACAAGAAACCCTAGGTAGAAAACATTAAAACTTTCAAAACTTAAAACCCTAGTTAGAAAACTAAAACCTAAACCTAAACACAACTGAAACAAGAAACCCTAGGTAGAAAACAAAAATGTAAACCTGGACACAACTGAAAACAAAATTGTAAACCCTAGGTCGAGAAAATAAACAATAAACTCTCTCTCTCTCTCTCATATGTAGAACTAGTTTAATGTTTAATGTTCAATATGTATTATGTTTAATGTTTAATGTTTTTTTTAATAGGATTAAAGTAAATTGTTATGTTTAGTTTTATTTTACTTTGTAAATTATTGTAGAAAACAATAAAAATTTCAAAACTTAAAACCCTAGGTAGAAAACCTAAACCTAAACCTAAACACAATTGAAACGAGAAACCCTAGGTAGAAATAAAAAAGATAAACCTAGACACAACTAAAAACAAAATTGTATACCCTAGGTCCAAAAAATAATCTCTCTCTCTCTCATAAGAACTAATACATACTAATAAGACCTAACAAGACCCTCCAGACCTAATATGACCTATTAAGACCAATTAGGACCAACAAGACCTATTAAGACCTAATTTAGGACCTAATAAGACCTAATAATATGTAATAGTCCACTCTTAAGACCTAATAAGACGTAATAGGACCCGTAGGACCTATTACATGACCTAACATTATTAATAAGACATAAAAATACCTAATACCTACTAATAAGACAATAAGACCTAATACATACTAATAAGACCTAATAGGACCCTTTAGACCTAAGATGACCTATTAAGACCAATTAGGACCGATAAGACCTATTAAGACCTAATTTAGGACCAATTAAGACCTAATAAGACCTAATAAGACATAATAGTGTACCCTTAAGACCTAATAAGATGTAATAGGACCCTTAGGACCTATTAGCTGACCTAAAATTATTAATAAGACATAAAAATACCTAATACCTACTAATAAGACATAATAAGACCTAATAGGATCTCTCTCTCTCTCATAAGACCTAATAAGACCTAATACATACTAATAAGACCTAATAGGACCCTTTAGACCTAGTATGACATATTAAGACAAATTAGGACCAATAGGACCTATTAAGACCTAATTTAGGACCAATAAGACCTATTAAGACCTAATTTAGGACCAAATAGGATCTCTCTCTCTCTCTCATAAGACCTAATACATACTAATAAGACCTAATAGGACCCTTTAGACCTAGTATGACATATTAAGACAAATTAGGACCAATAAGACCTATTAAGACCTAATTTAGGACCAAATAGGATCTCTCTCTCTCTCTCTCTATTGTGTTTTTTAATTTATGTTTATAAATTAAATGTTGAATTTAATTAGATATTTGTAAGGTAAAATGTAAATTATATAGTAATTGTCAATTTTCATGTTTGTATACATTTACAAATTATATACCCATAGATCATTTTGATATTAAGGAGCTTTTAGCTCAACAGACACCTCCACCTCCACTTCCGCCCCCTCCACCTCCACCTCCACCCACTCCCGCAAAGTTGAGGGAGAAAAATAGGAGAAATGTAGATGCCATCACACATGACATTAATATGATTAGACATGAGCCTCATCCACCTCCACAACTACTACGCCTTGCAGATAACATGCGAGGCATTTTAGATTCAGTGCAATCATTATACTCTGATTTGGATAGTTATCAGTAATGGAGGGACTCCATGCGTGCATTTTATGCTGACAACCTCTCTTACAAAGAGGTAAATGATTTGAAAATTACCAAAACTGATTTGAAACCTTATTTTTTGAACCCTAAAATGGGTGAGGAGATAATTGG
Organism: Thuja plicata; assembly: GCA_018584345.1. NCBI lineage: Eukaryota > Viridiplantae > Streptophyta > Pinopsida > Cupressales > Cupressaceae > Thuja > Thuja plicata. Next base: position 1,835,217 of record MU226945.1, read on the forward strand.
CAAGAAGCCACACTTTTCTATTAGATAGTGTCAACACCCGCAGATAGCTGCACATTTTTGGGAGTAGTGGTGGATGGTATTTGACCATCCACCACATGCTAATCATGAGGTCCCCCTATATTTTTTGAAAAATTATGGGCTGAATTTGAATTGGGTAGAAAACCTAATTACTTTGATATGAGATATTTCTAGAGGGTTGGTCGGGGTATGCCACAGAGTAGGCCATGGGCCAAATTAAGTGATAGAACTAGAAATCATGTTCTTAATGAGCCCCTTGTTCCTCTTCCTACTCTAGTAGTGCCTGCACCTATCCACCATCGAGAAATGCACTAAGATCTTGGTTCATTAAGTGCCCTTTCAGAAAATTTGTTAGAGCAGATGACCCAGGCGAGGGTTGCCCCTAACATAGCACATGTTTGCACAAGCTGCGGGGATATATGTGGGGGTCCCCAGAGTGAGCCTGATGGTGATGGTGCTGCCCATGGTGGATATGATGATGGTGACATTAGCACACATGGTGATGTTGACAGTGGCACACATGGTGATGTTGGAGATGACATCACATCATATATTGAGTTTCTATGTACAGTCAATGATCATCCTGCAGAGGTAAATTTAATTATTTAATTTACGATACAATATTAAATTACATATTTATACACATATCAACCATAACATTTGAATTTTTTGTGAACAAAGGAGGGTTGACACTAGGTCATTCAGTGATAGTCATCATATCACTTCCACACCTCAAGATCTTGACCACCCATTCATGGTATGCACTTTCATCTAGATACATAGATAAGTAAATTTAAAGTTTAAACAATTAAAACTTGAATTGATGATGTGTTTGATATATTTTTTGCAATTTTGTAGGGTGCTTCATGTAATACTGAGGTCGAAAGTAGTTCTTCATGCTCCACCCCAATGGTCATTGAGACTCAGCCTCATGTACCTATAGTATGCTTTACATTCATTAATTTAAAGTCTTCATATTCTTACTAATTTATGTACAACTTTTATTCGTGCTTATACTTTTTGCAATTGTAGGATTTTGGATTGTGTCATGTTGCACCACATTTATGTTCTAACTCATCAGTGACACTGACTATGCATCAAACATCTAATGTAAATGCTTATGTTCGATAAATTTATAGTCAAGCTAAATATAGATCAAAATAATTTATGTATATAGAAGTTTTCAATTCATGGTTTAAATATGTTGTTCAGGTGGACACTGTTAGCTCTTTTTCTTGTAGCACAACCTTGATGTGACAGTATACTAGTGTACTTAAAAAACAAACTCCTATTTCATACAAAAGAAAGGCTAATTGATGAGGCTATTAGATAATATCTGGGGATACCTATTATCACCTCCTTCTTTTTTGAGATCCACTGGTTTAGGCAGGTATTACCTATGTATGATTACTGATTTGCAGTATCTTTTAAGTGGATTATCTTCTAACTGGAATGTTGAAATGTCTCTTAATGGGTCAATAAGTAAATCATTATGAAAAAGACCATAAATACCCTGATACAAAGCTTAATGACCCATACTAATATATTAACAACAAAAATGAGTAAGGTAATAAGGATTCTCATCCTTCTTTTTTAGTTCTTATGAACCCTAGGAAGGATAACCTAATTTGATTCTCTCTCTCAGGAATCAATAGACAAAATTGTACTCCTTGAACATAATTAATTGAATGGAATGTATATTTTCAAAATATGTGAATGATTTGATAAATTAGAATACTAGTTGGATAATGATAAATTACTTAGCCAACTTTAAAACTAGTGCCTTATCCTTGGGCTTATGAGTCAATATCTGGTATAACTCCACAGTAAGGTGATAAAAAAAATACATGCAATAAAAATAAGATGCCTTACAAATTATCCTCTCTCTACACCTATATCACCAAATCCTTAAACTAATGCTAAGCTCTCTGGGGTCACTTGAAATGATTAATCCTTCCTTGAAGGAGCTTACAAATGACTGCACAACCACCTTGTGATCAGTATGCCTAGATGCCTTACAAATAAACATACAAGAGAAATAAAAGTAATAAAAGAGACAATCAAAGATGCAGAACAAAGATTGAAAATATTTTTATTAATGTCTTAAAGCTTCAAATACATATAGATAGACAAATAATACAAAGGCTCAGACAAATTTTAGTAGTCTGCCTTGTAATATATTTCATTGACTTTTAATTACAACTTACAATCCTTCTTCCAACCTCCTACAAAATGAAAGAAAAGAACTATTTATAGACCTAAACCATCTTGGAATCCTTAAGATAAGGATGCTACAAGCTTCGGATGGTTTAGAATACCTAACCCTAAAAATATAGAAAGAGATAAAAGACAAGAAAACACCAAGCAGTAGGAGGACAAAACTGAAAAATAAGATCTGATATATCTTTGTCTTCTTATGGATGTTGACACTTTTGTCTGCATATATTTAGGATAGCATATGATAGTTGTAATAATATTTAGTGACCGTCGATTCAGGCTAACTTACACTAATCTCTTCAAGATTTCTAACCTTCCTGTACTCATAAAATAGGTGCAATGTGCCCCCTTTACTATTCATCCATGACATCCAAGTCAACTGTGACAGGATTATTTTTCTTGGGCTTTGTCATGATGTCCCATGCTGTCACATCCTCCTCCTTAGGCCACTCAAAATCCTAAATATTCTCAAGCTGAGCCTTCTGCCTTTCCCACCTAGCATCTGTGATGAATATATTGCAACTAGTCTCTACTCTTATTCCTTCATCTAGAATCCTATTGTATCTCTCCATATCTTTTTGTCCTTGATCAGATATATAAATGTCCTTATTGGGAAGCACACTATCAAACTCTGATCCCCATAGCCCTAATGGCTTGATTTGATTATCCTCAGTCTTGATAGGAGGTACAAACCTGTTATAATCTACTCTGAACATTTTTAGCCTTGTCTCAATTTTATTTGCTTTTCCTTTAAAAAAGGATAAAGTGGCTCCAATCTATTCTATCTTTGTGCAAACCATAGTTACTATCTATGGAAAATCTAATCTCATTGGTTGCATGGATTCCAACCTCTCAAAAAGAGCTGTCCTTCCAGACCAAGTTGAATAGTAAGGATTCAAAATCAATATAAAACTATTCACTTCTGCTTGCAAGCCTGGAAACTTGCCATAGGCTCCCAAAACAACACTATTGTGTTCTGTGACTTCTAGCTTTGTTTCAGTAGGTATCTCTCCTGTATCTTCTATTTGGATCTCAATATCCATTACCTCTTTGGGTTCAATAGGGGTAGGCTCTGTTACCTCTAGTAGTTGTTTAGTAAGCTCAACTATGAGCTTCTCTTGATCTTTGATCTTTACAAGTGCTAAATCCCTATCCCTAACAATAACACTAGTATCACTAGCGAGTCTCTATAGTTTTTCTGACATTTGGGTTTCCTTTGCCTCATTGAGTAGGGCAAAGTGAGTCAGTACTTGGGATATTTCCAAATCCACTATATTCTAGAGTGCCCATATGATCTTATTACCTTCCATCTTTTCTTGAATATTTAGAAGGGCTTGCTTTTGATCTTTAGGAGCTAAGCTCCACATTGCAAGTGCCTGGGATTTAGGGTTATATCCAAACCCTCTGATCATATCCCCAACCTGAGTCTCTGATGACAATTTTACATCAGCTTATTTTCTTATTTGGTCTGTTATAAATGCTGAGGACAAGTCCCAGCCTTCTACCAATAATACTCCACTAGCCTTGACCAGTTGTCTTGCTTGTTCTATTGTGATTTCCTCAGATTTAGGATCATAATCCTACAATGTCTGTAAATCCTCTTGGGTGACTAGATCACCACCTGCTAGTTGTAACTATTTTCCAACTTTTTGCTTGTTCCAAGTAAGGAAATATTTGAATTCCTTCATATTAATAAAGTTGTCATCCTTGAGTAATTCCTCTTGATGCATCAACCTTTCATCAGTACAACTCCTAAGAGGTAATTCTTCCTCTTCTTCTACATCTTTCTACAATTTTTTCCCTGCCCTGATCTATTTTCTCAATAGGTGATCATAGGGCCTATTTCCAGCTATTAGAGCTCCAATTCTATCTGTCTTCTTCTTCCTGGAAGGTTCCCCTATTTTTTTTTTTGTCTCTTGGGTGGGGGCTCATTTGTTACTTCCTTCTTTGGGACCTCTGTTAGGTCAATGATATCCTCTCCCTCAATTGCCTGCTCTTCTACAACTGCTTGATAATCTAGATGGGAAATAGGTGAAGGATATCCCTCATCACTGTCATCATATTCTAACTCTGAATGCTCTTTTTGGCCGTTCTTTGGAACCACTTATGCATCTTCTAATTGATTTCATGGGAGAGTATGATATTCAATCATAGCATCTAGCCTTTTTAAATAAGGCATATCAGGGTAAAAACCTCCAAAATCCATTCCTTTTCTTTTTACCCGCCTCTCCAGGTCCATAAGTTCATTGAACTTAATTTCTCTCTTGTCCACCTCCTCATCCTCCAAAATATTTCTGATTAAATCCTCCTCCATGCACTCTTTATGTTCTTTTGTGTAGGGGATAGTTGGTGTCAGCAATTTCTTAGCACTAAGGATGAAACCCTCTGTATCAACATATCTGTGCAGGGCTGCATTCATCCTGTAATGATTCATCCAGGTGTTTACTAGGTGCAATGCTCCTTTCCCAATAGTAAAATTGTAGATTCTGAACTGCCTAGGGGTAAATGTACCCTTCCTGTGTGGTGCAAGATGCTCCTTATCAGTCAGAATTAGGTGCCTTATAAATTCCATCGCAACTATGCTTGGTGGTACATGAAATGGAAAAATGTGTGGAGGGTGGGAGCAACCATAGAACCCCATTACTGTGAATTTCTTCTCATAATAGAAGTCTTTGCAATTATGGTCTCCTAGCCATTTGTCAAGATATTGGCATGGCCTCAACAGTTGTATTACCTTGACAGGCAATCTAGTCTTATCAACACCTAGGCACTTAAGAATTGGATAGGTTATCCAATTTTCAAAAGCACAAAACTCATGATCTCTAGAGGCATAGTTCCACACTCTAAGCCAAAATTGAACAGGATTGGCCTGGCCATGGAAAAATATCTATGGTTGTAAAAACTGACAGTTCATGATTGGGAAATTGTAGTAAATGATCAAATTCATAAGGATTGAATAATGCATGAATTTAGGTTGATCCTTCTTGCTCTGTATGTCTACAAACCCCTGATGCATCTAGTCTATGATATACATAATATAGTCATAATTAGAAGTGGTATGGAGGCTCTGCATGTCTAGGACCATCATCAAGATATCAGAGGTAATCTTCTTTGCTCCTGCATCCTTCCCAAGCACTCTGCATAGTGCATATGATATGTACTTGATGTAGAAATTTAGGTCCTTACAAAAATATGGGGTTTCTCCTGGCATGGGTGCTATGTAGGTTTTCATTTTCTTAGGAAGATGATGTTCCTTGATAAACATGGAAGAAATGCCAGACTCTCTAGTATACCTATTTTCTAAGCTCTTCAAATTTATCTCAGTGGTCATTGGGTAGTAGACATTGAAGGCCTTTATGAAAGAATTTTAGTCCAAGGTAAGCAGGGGTTTTCCATCACCCCTCTTAATGGTTTTGGTCAAGGTATCATACCTACTGGCCAATTCTAAAATGAAATCGACATCTACAAAGATATCAAGAACAATCAACCTGGCTAATCCATAGGTCCAAGGGTTTGAGATAGGCATGGGTTCATCACTATTGTTAAATAAATAATTAAAAAGTGTATACCCTAATGAACCTGTGGTTTATGCATCCCTATTATAAGATATATCATCAATTAGTACATCAACACTAACCTTTCTATTTTGATTAGAACCTGGAAGAAAAGTGAGGAACTTGTTTGAATAGTTTCTTTTTCCTTTTGACTCATCATCAACATCTTCACTTCTTCCACTGGTGGATGCCATACTCTATGCTTGACTCATTTTCCCTTTCTGCTCTGTTCTCAACCCTTATAATTGATATTGAAACAAAAGTTCACAAAACCCTCACTACAAGCTGTTGAATACTTTGCAATCTGTTATCTAGTCACTAAAAATACTGCAAATCACACTCTCTATCAAATTCTAATTCATAAAATCATTTTTATGATCTACTTGCTGCTGGAGATTTCAATTCTTTCTCATAAAATACTAAAATCTCTTCAAACTCTTCACTCTGAGAAATTGGACGTTGGTAAAAATGAAATGATAACATACATGCTTACTTATAACTAATAATTCAATGCAGATGTCTCTTCAAACTAGTAAACTTATAATTTAGTCATTTCTGCCATTAGTTTTACGCACTGTGACATCAATTTCTGGTTCTATCATGGCGTTTAAACTAACAGGTAATCAATTTATAATGAGTATTTTTTCATTAAATCAAAATTCAAAAAGAGATCGAAATTAGATCTGATTGGATGCATTAAATCATATTACAACTACTTTTCCATTTGTCAAAATCTCTGTAATCCTATTAGTCAGCAATTGTCCATGATGGTGCCTAGAAAAAGTCTTTATTTAACTCTAGTTACATTCTAACGACCCAGCTACTGAGTGATCTCCTTGTCACTTAATGTGTTTAATAACTACAGTTTCTTCAAGAGACTTAGCAACTGTCGTAGGATCAAATTCTTGATCGACAGTTATCTCCATGTCGCTTAATATTTAAACTTAACCCTTCTTCTTATGGAGATACGGTGAATAAGAATTTTCTTAACTATTCTTTCACCTTGGGTCACATCTGGAGACTTGGCAACTATTGTTTCTCTATGTTGCTGAACCAAATCCTTAACTCATGTTTTATCCTGAGACCTCATGACTAATCAATTTAGTCTCTTAATCGCCTGATTATTTCCTCTTTATAATCTTCATCTAGAGACAACATGACTACCATTGATCTCCCTTTCCTCTACATCCAAAAATTGTCGTTAATTATCCTGATCTTTACTACAAACCCTAAGTTTTCATGAGACTTCGCGACAAATAGACATGTGTCTTACCTTTTCCTCTTTTCTCCTGATCGCCAGATACCTTTTGAATTTTCCATCTTATCAAGAAATCATGTGACTACCGTTTGATCTGGCTTCCATCCAATGGTTGTAACTGAATCTCATGATCTTTGACTTAACTCATCTTTCATCCCGAGATTTGGCGACAACAGTATTATTCAAATTGACATCTAACTTGAGTTTATCCAGAGACTTGGCGACTGTTGAATCTCCATGTCACATGATAATTTCTAAACCATAGCTATAATCAGGAGACTTCCCAACTGTTGTTAGATTAAAGCTCTGATCAATGGTTGTCGCATAATCTATAGGTCTTTCACTTAACTCACTTTTGATCACAAGACTTGGCGACAAAACTAAAACTTAAACAACTGAACTTAACTCATAACCATGGGTTTCATTAGGAGATAATGTGATTGAGAAAACTTGAAGTCATCGCATAAAATTACTAACCTTGATTTCATCAAGAGACAATGCGACCACCATTAGATTCATATTGAGATCAACAGTCTAGGCCAAGTCTCATGATAAATTGAAGCATATTCTTTGCATTAAGAGACTAAGTGATCAAAGATTTTTGCCAAGTCTCTTGATCATAAGGAATATTTGTTCTTCCTTATGAGACTAAGCGACTAAGATATAAGCACATGTAAATTAATCAGACATAAGTTATGAAAAGTAACATGAAAATGGAACCTGATTGATAATTTTAGGGCTTTTTTGCATTTTCGACTAGAAATGACTCTGGGGTTTAGGGTTTCTAGTATTTTCAACTAGTTTTCAAGAAAACACAACTCCCACAAAGACATATAAGCATTTTTAGACATGATTTTAAAACTTCTAAGAATAGGAAATGATAGGCATCTTCAAAATTTTACAGGGCGAACTCAAAAACTAGAAATACAACCAACAGTGGCTCTCTCTGAGGATGGCTAAACATAAGTTTATGACAAGAATCATAGAATCTATGGTTTCCAACCTCTTATTTGACACTAAATAAACTAAAGCTGAAGGGAAACACACAACTGAAAAGGAAACCTACACATATACATATGATACATACCTATTTGTGCATGAAAATTTAAATTTCAATTGAAAAAAGGCTTTAGGAATATCCCATGCACAAGCAACTGATATTCTTATCCATTCATATTCTTCAGGATATATGAATCTTTACCAAAGCTTTGAGAAATGACAAAAGGCCCAAGCCATAATGACTCAAATTTCTTGTGCTTTTCTTTATCTTCTGCTCTTACATTCCATTGCAAAACTAGATCATCTAGTTTGAATTTTCTGTCACTAGCCCTTTTTTCAAATAGATATTTCATCTTTTTCTGTAACTTTATGTTCTTCCTTTGGCTATCTTTTTTGATTTCATCCAACTCTTTCAATTGCAATATTCTGTCTTGCATATTGTCAGAAAGCTCTAATTGTTCTTCTTGTAAAAACTGATATATTGGTAATAAGTTATTAACATGTAGCCTTGATTTCATACCATATACCAATTCAAATGGTGATTTTCCTATTTCCTTTTTAACTGTTATTCTATTTTCCCATAGAGCTAACCTCAATTTTTTATTTCATGCTCTCTTATTCTTCTCAAGAGTCTTCTTTAAAATCTTTAATATATTTTTTTTACTAGATTCAGCTTGTCCATTTTCTTGAGGATGGTATGGTGATGAATATGACATCATGATCCCATACTTCTCACAGAAATATTTCATCTCATCTGACCTAAAACACATGGCATTGTCCATTACTAATTTCACAGGCACACCAAATCTAGTCAATATATTTTCCATTAGGAATTCAGTAACAACTTTACTTGTTGCCTTTTTTGTGGGGATAGCTTTAATCCATTTTGTAAAGTAATCTGTGGCTACTAATATCCAACTGTGTCCACCACTAGATTTTTCTGAGAATTCTCCTATAAAATCAATTCCCTACATAGAAAAAGGGGCTTCTGCACTTACATGATTTAGCAACAGAGCTCCTGAAAAATTCAACTTATTTGTAAACCTCTGACATGGCTCACATCTCCTAACATATGGATGGGTATTTTTAAATAAATTGGGCCAAAAATAAACATCCCTTAAGATCTTGTGGGCACTAGTCTTGGGAGAAAAATGGCCTCCACAGACCCCAGCATGCATTTCATTTAATATTTTCTCAGACTGACCTTGATCTAGACATAACAGTAATACACCATTCCTGTCTTTCTAGTATAAATCTCCTTGTACTAAGGTGTATCTTTGAGCCTGTAATCTGACACTTCTCTTTTGATTATTTTTCATAGGACACTTATCATTTTTTTTAAGAAAAATATAATATTAGTATAAAATGGTTGTTTCTCAATACTAGTAATTGTCTGATCATGTATTTCTGTATCATTTACTTGCACTAAGTCCAAGTTCTCCTTTGTCATCAATTTTGCCAAACCTTGGCCTCTTACCAACTTTGTAATGTGGATCTCTAGGTTTAATTCCTGAATTTGGTTGATCCACTTGCATCTCTTTCTAGTTACTTCTGATTGGGTAAGAATGTCTTTTACTACTGCATGAGGTACATATGCTAACACCTTAGCACAAACTAGGTATGGCCTAAAATATTTCATAGCCTTTAATAGGGAATATGCTTTTTTTTCCATCATTTCATAATTCAGTTCTGCATCCTGAAGGGATTTACTAAAAAAGGCTATTGGATGTTCAAACCCTTCATCATCCTTTTGTAACAGGACAACAACAATAGTGTGAAAAGATGCAAAGGAAAATAAAGAAAATGGCTTACTGTAGTTTGATGATTTTAAAATAGGTGCTTCTTGTACTGCCTTCTTTATTCTTTCAAATGCTATTTGAGCTTCCTCATTCCAGTAAAATTTTGTATCTTTCTTTAGCAACTTGATAATTGGTTTGACAACTTCTGCAAATTTAGCTATGAATCTTCTAAAAAAGTTTATCTTTCCTAAGAAAGATTGTACTCCTTTTATATATTTTGGAGCAGTGACCTTTTGGATAGCCCCTATTCTCTCAGGGTCTATCCTGATTCCATCCTTGGACACAATATGTCCTAGTAACTTTTCCTCAGTGACTGCAAAATGACATTTTCTAGGGTTTAGTGAAACACCGTACTCTAAATCCTTATTAAAATTTTTCTCTAGGTGTTCACAGTGATCCCCTTCCCTTTTAGAATATGCAATCAAGTCATCTTGATAAATAACCATAAATAAATCTATAAATTCTTTAAATGCCACATCCATGATTCTTTGGAAAGTTTCTCCTACATTTATTAATCCAAAGGGCATTCAAACATAAACATAGGCTCCCCATGGAGTAGTAAAAGCAGTTTTGAATTGCTCTGATTCTTTCACAAGTACTTGGTTGTAACCTAAGAATCCATCCATCATTGACAGCAACTCACAACCAGTTACCTTATGCAACATTGCTTCCATATTTGGTACAGAATAGTTATATTTTAAGGAAGCAATATTCAAGTTTCCAAAATCCACACACAGTCTTATGTCACCATTCTTCTTTCTTACCGGTACTAGGTTTGAGACCTAAGTTGAGTGTCTGATGGGCTGAATGATTCCAACATCTTTTAACTTCATCAACTCCTGTTGCATCTTAGGAGCCAACATACGATTAATAGGTCTCTGCTTCTGTCTGAATGGTTTCATTTCAATTTTTAATGAGATTTCATGTTGGAAAAGATCCTCTCTATAAGCCTTAATATCTTCATATGACCAAGCAAAAACATGCTTATGTTTTCTTAATAGTTTTATCAAGTTGGTTCTAACATGAGAATCTAATCCTTTTCCAATGTAAACTATTTGAGGAGTGGTCTATGAACCCAAATTTATTTCCTCTAAATCCTCAACCTTGGCATTGCTTATTCCTGATGTTTGTTCACTTTGATTAGCAAACAATGCCTCTAGTTCTACCAATCCCTTAGGAATTTTGTTGGAACTAAGCTGGACAACCTCATCCCCCAGTATATACTCCTTACCATCAATGACTTCAAGAAGATTATTGCAATCTATATGCTGATCTTCATAATGGTCTAGGCACTGAAGAAATATAAGGATACCTTGGTCATCCTTAAACACTTTCCAGTTGTAAATTTTGTCTGGAACAACTGGTCTTCTTTTTACTTCAAGAATTGATACCCCTTTAATGGTCATGTCATCAGTTTTCAAGGCAACATTAGAAAAGAAATATGCCATTATGTTTCTAGACCTTTCTATCCAGTTTATATTAAAGGCATCAAAATACTCTACCTGATCCCAAATAGCATGTCTATACATTTTTAATCTATCATTCTTTTCAACATATTTGGATCTCACCTAGGCTACTACTAACTCTAAGTCACCATAGACTTTCAGACATTTTATACCATGTTTAGTAGAAATTTCTAGCCCTAGAAACAAAGCTTCATACTCTGATGTATTATTTCTACATTGAAAAGCTAGCATAAAAGATTATTTAAAAGTGGTACCCGATAGAGATATAAATAGAACTCCAACTCCTGACCCTTCTTTAGAATAGGCTCCATCAAAGTACATATGCCATAAACCATCATTTTGTACATATATCTCCTTCACTAAAGGATCAACATTTTCACACTGGTGATCACTCCTTTTGATTCTAAAATTTTCCATGTCAATGTCAACACAGTAATTAATGTCATTATCTTCATGCCACTCAATCATATGAGGTGTTCTTCCTTCTCTAGACACTTTGACATTATTTCTAGCAATATTGAATGTAGCATATGATAAATCACATTGTATAATACCCCCTTTGAAGCACTCCACTTTCTTGATAACAGCATACCATAATGTGGTGGAATGTCAACAAGTACACTCATTGTTAAAATTATATCAGGGCATACAAATAGCTTATAAGGAATAGCTTCAATGGTACCAATAACCAGGACTTCTCTGGAATCCATTGCTTGACACCTCCCATGAAGAGTATCAACTTGTAATCCCATGAAATTCATGATTTCTACTAGCATAATAGTATTTGAAGCTCCTCAATCTATCATACAATTTTTTAGCTTATTACCATTAATCACCAAATATGTTAGAAAAAATGGATCCACAACTTTTGGAGAAGTAGTTGTATTAAGAAAAATCTGAGGAATCTCATATATCATCACTTAAAATTCATTTCCCTTGTTATTTAAATTCTTTTCAATATTATTTGCACTTTGAATTTTCACTGAGGGTACACTGTTCAATACTGATAAAACTTTCTCTTTGTGTTCTTTTATTTTCATCATCTCAAGGAATAGGACTTTTACTGTCATCTGAGATAAGCACTATCCCATATCTACTGGAGTGTATTTTGCATTTGAGGCTTTTGGTTTTTCCATAATGATTTTATTTTCTTTTGGTTGAACATGCACAATAGGCTCTTCCCTCCTAGTTTTCTTATTTTCCATTTTAGGGGAAGAAGAACTTGCCTCTGGTTCTTTAACCTTTTCCACATGCACATCTTTTTTCTCACTAGCTTTGTTTACTACTTTGACCTTAGGTATATTTGCATTTTCCCCAGGCCCATCCTTTTTAGGTATATATTTGGCATCTATCTTGTTTTATTTTATAAAGATGCCTAATGGTTGACTACAAACATTACCCACCACTCTGTTTCTTAAATGATAGTTGTGCGTAGCTTTGTTCACTAAATCAGCAGTGATTCTGGCCTTTTCGTCATCAGAGGCTTTTCTTACTATTGGAGCTTCCTTAATATTTTGGGCATGACACCTTATGTGGTCATCCCTTTCTTCTTCCTCACTATCTAACAAGACTTGTTGCTTATGGACTTCAACACTTCCTTGCGAGCCATATATGTCATGATTCTCAATTTCTTCATCAGAATCCATATCATGACAAGAATATGCATTATTCATGTTATAATCACATGTATCATTTTCATCCTTATCTTGTTCCTAATTTGATTTTAAATATATAAAGAGACAAAACAAAAGTCAGGATTGTGTGGTGCCTCACACGCCTCACACCAGAAATCATCATTGCACATATGAATAGTATTCTTGTGTAAAGGCTCAGGGGTCCTATTGTCAGTTTTCTCTTTTCTAGGTGGAGCAACTAGCTTACCATCTTTAAATTGGGTACCATAGGGATAGATTTGCATCCTCTTCTATGGATTATAATTATTATTGTAGGATGGATTATTATTTTGTGGAGCCCTATAGTCTTTGTACTCAGGTTCCTTTTGATTGCTTCTATTAAAGTGTGGATCCTCTCTTTTACACAACTTCCTTGATATTCTTCTATTCATTTCTATGTTCACAACTATTTTATATGATTGTTTCAAAGTCCTAGGATTTTTATCCCTTAATGCATAGCCCATTTTGAATCAAAGGCATTAAGATAAGTAGCTAGACATACCTTTTGATCCTGTTTCATCTTTTGGAAAAGCTTATGCATAGCTCGCTGAAATATTGTATTGAACTCTGTCACTTCTTCATTTGAGTTCTTCCTTATGTTATTAAACTCATTAAGAAGAAAACCTTCATTAGTCTTGTCACCATATTGATCCTTGAAAAGATCAATCAGTTCATCCATAGTTCCTACAAAACCATGAGATAAGCTCCTAAACCATTCCCTAGCATCTTCTACTAGAGATTGCACAAATAAATACATAAGCACATCTTCATGATTGATATTTAAATCATCTATTACATCAAAGAATTTTCTCAAATGTTCTTCACAGGTGACAACATTATTACCCAAAAAATTTGGGAGCTTTTCTCCCATATCTTCTGGTATCACATTAGGATAACCTAGAATTCCAAAGAAAGAAAATTGCTTGTACCTTTCTGCAGGAAGAGGCCTCCTTTGAAAATTTTCACTTTCCTTGGGAGAAAAGAATTTGCTATGGTCCTTAAAAGAAGAAGCCTTATTTTTTGATGTTTTAGGGTGCTCTGTATCAGCAAAAGAAATTGTGGTTGATTGCAAAAAGTCAATTTTCCTTTTCATTTCAATGGTGGCAGCTTTTGCTAACATCTTGGCCATAGTTTCCTTTTCTCTTCTAATTTTTTCAAGGTCAATGTCTAATTTAGATATTTTCTCTGTCAGGTTCCTCTGAGTTTTAGGCTTTTCAACTTCTGTTTCTGTAACTTTACTTTTTCCTTTATCTTTGAAGTCTTGAGAATCTAACTTTTGGTGAGTACTGGGAATCTCTTGGTCTCTGCAAGACCTCTCAATATTTCTTAAAACTTGATGTCTTAAGGTTCTTTTCCTATTCATATCAACATCTTTCTGCTCATTCCTTTTCTTCTTAAGTTATTTTTCCTTTTCATTTATTGAATAAGGGTGAGATGTTTCATGAGGAGTCTTTCTTCCTCTGCAAGCTCATCAGAAGGAACTTCCTCAAAATCTGAACTGATTGTATCTGTTCCTTCTCTTTCAATAGAAGTGCTGGTGACTGTATAGGTATCTCATCCAAGAATTGGGGCTTGGGCTTCTAAATATTTCGAGGCACTCTCTTCTTGACTATATTGGTTATTATTTCTCCTTCTAGTGCTATTCTCTTCACTTCTTGGAGGAGAATCATTGATACTTGCTTGATTTTTCTTCTTCCTCCAAGAAATCCTAGCTTTTGAAGTAGTGGGAATCCCACCATCTAATGCAACTTCTAGATTATTTCTCATTCTAGACCTAGTATTCATGTTTGAAAATGTACTTCACTGATCACAGAGATTTCTTTTTTTAGAGTCGCCACTACATTTTAGGAAATGCTGAATACTATTAGAATGATTCAGGAAAATTTTAGCTATAAACTTGATTTATATTTTGAAACTTAGAGGTTCCTTATAGGCTTCATTTCAAGTTTTACACCAAATCCCCAGTAGAGTTTCTACTTTGTTAGCTCTTTTTCTTGTAGCACAACCTTGATGTGACAGTATACTAATGTACTTGAAATAAAAAATCCCATTTCATACAAAAGAAAGGCTAATTGATGAGGGTGTTAGATAATATCCGGGGATACCTATTATCACCTCCTTCTTTTTTGAGATCCACTGGCTCAGGCAGGTATTACCTATGTATGATTACTGATTTGCAGTATCTTTTAAGTGGATTATCTTCTTACTAAAATGCTGAAATGTCTCTTAATGGGTCAATAAGTAAATGATTATGCAAAAGACCATAAATACCCTGATACAAAGCTTAATGACCCATACTAATATCTTAAAAATAGCAATGAGTAAGGTAATAAGGATTCTCATCCTTCTTCTTTTTAAGTTCTTATGAACCCTAGGAAGGATAACCTAATTTGATTCTCTCTCTAAGGAATCAATAGACTAAATTGTACTCCTTGAACACAATTACTTGAATGAAATGTATATTTTTTAAATATGTGAATGATTTGATAAATTAGAATACTGGTTGGACAATGATCAATTACTTAGCCAACTATAAAACCAGTGCCTTAACCTTGGGCTTATGAGTCAATATCTGGTATAACTCCACAGTAAGGTGATAAAAAAAATACATGCAATAAAGATAAAATGCCTTACAAATTATCCTCTCTCTACACCTATATCATCAAATCCTTAAACTAATGCTAAGCTCTCTGGGGTCACTTGAAATGATTAATCCTTCCTTGAAGGAGCTTACAAATGACTGCACAACAACCTTGAGATCAGTATGCCTAGATGCCTTACAAATAAACATACAAGAGCAATAACAGTAATGAAAAGAGACAATCAAAGATGCAGAACAAAGATTGAAAATATTTGGATTTATGTCTTAAAGCTTTAGACACATATAGATAGAAAAATAATACAAAGGCTCATACAAATTTTAGTAGTTTTCCTTGTAATATATTTCATTGATTTTCAATTACAACTTACAATCCTTGTTCCAACCTCCTACAAAATGAAAGAAAAGAACTATTTATAGGCCTAAATAATCTTGGAATCCTTAAGATAAGGATGCTACAAGTTTCAAATGGTTTAGAATACCTAACCCTAAAAATATAGAAAGAGAGAAAAGACAAGAAAACACCAAGTGGTGGGAGGACAAAACTGAAGAATAAGATCTGATATTTCTTTGTCTTCTTGTAGATGTCGGCACCTTTGTCTGCATATATTTAGGATAGCATCTGATAGTTGTAATAAGATTTAGTGACCACCAATTCAAGCTAACTTACACTAATCTCTTCAAGATTGCTAACCTTCCTATGCTCATAAAACAGGTGCCATGTGTCCCCTTTACTCTTCATCCATGACATCCAAGTCAACTGTGATAGGATTCTTTTTCTTGGGCTTTGTCATGATGTCCCATGCTGTCACATCCTCCTCCTTAAGCCACTCAAAATTTTGAATATTCTCAAGTTGAGCCTTCTGCCTTTCCCACCTAGCATCTATTATGCTTTTAACATCTATGATGAATTTATTGCAATCAGTCTATGCTTTTATTGCTTCATCAAGAATCCTATTGTATCTCTCCATATCTAGTTCTCCTTGATCAGATATATAAATGTCCTTATTGGGAAGCACACTATCAAACTCTGATCCCCATAGCCCTAATGGCTTGATTTGATTATCCTCAGTCCTGATAGGAGGTACAAACTTGTTATAATCTACTCTTAACATTTTCAGCCTTGTCTCAATATGATTTGCTTTTCCTTTAAAAAAGGATAAGTGGCTCCAATCAATTCTATCTTTGTGCCAACCATAGTTACTATCTCTGGAAAATCCGATCTCAATGGTTGCATGGATGCCAACCTCTCAAAAAGAGTTGTCCTTCCAGACCAAGATGAATAGTAAGGATTCAAAATCAATATAAAACTATTCACTTCTACTTGCAGGCCTGGCAACTTGCCATAGGCTCCGTATACCACATCAATTTTGTCTTTAATGTTGTCAATTCTATGCTACAAAATTGAAGTTAGTGCTCCCAAAACAACACTATTGTGTTCTGTGACTTCTAGCTCTATTTTAGTAGGTATCTCTCTTGTATCTTTTGTTTGGATCTCAATATCCATTACCTCTTTGGGTTCAGCAGGGGCAGGCTCTGTTACCTCTAGTAGTTGTTTAGTAAGCTCAACTATGAGCTTCTCTTGTTCTTTGATATTTACTAGTGCTAACTCCATGTCCCTAACAATAGCATTAGTATCACTAGTGAGTCTCTATAGTTTTTCTGACATTTGGGCCGCCTTTGCCTCTTTGAGCTTGGCAAAGTGAGTCAGTACTTGGGATATTTCCAAATCCCTTGTATTCTGGAGTGCCCATATGATATTATTACCTTCCATCTTTTCTTGAATATTTAGAAGGGTTGGATTTTGATCTTTAGGAGCTAACCTCCACATTGCAAGTGCATGGGATTTAGGGTTATATCCAAACCCTCTGATCATATCCCCAACCTGAGTCTTTGATGACAATTTTACATTAGGTTATTTTCTTATTTGGTCTATTATAAATGCTGAGGACAAGTCCTAGCCTTCTACCAATAATACTCCACTAGCCTTGACCAGTTGTCTTTCTTTTTTTGGTGTGATTTGCTCAGATTTAGGATCATAATCCTACAATGTCTTTAAAGCCTCTTGGGTGACTGGATCACCACCTACCAATTGTAACTATTTTCCAACTTGTTGTTTCTTGTTCCAAATAAGGAAATATTTGAATTCCTTCATCTTAATAAAGTTGTCATCCTTGAGGAATTCCTCTTGATGCATCAAACTTTCATTAGTACAGCTTCTAAGAGGTAATTCTTCCTCTTCTTCTACATATTTCTATAATTTTTTCCCTGCCCTGATCTATTTTCTCAATAGGTGATCATAGGGCCTATTTCCAGTTATTGGAGCTCCAATTCTATCTGTCTTCTTCTTCCTAGAAGGATCCCCTATTTATGTTTTTTGTCTCTTGGGTGGGGGCTCATTTGTTACTTCCTTCTCTGGGACCTTTGTTAGGTCAATGATATCCTCTCCCTCAGTTTCCTTCTCTTCTACAACTACTTGATAATCTGGATGGGAAATGGGTGAAGGATAGCCCTCATCACTGTCATCATATTCTAACTCTGAATGCTCTTTGTGGCCTTTCTCTGGAACCACTAATTCATCTTCTAATTGATTGCATAGGAGAGTATGAGATTCAATCATAGCATCTAGCCTTTTTAAATATGGCATATCAGGGTAAAAACCTCCAAACTTCACTCCCTTTATTTTTACCTGCCTCTCCAGGTCCATAAGTTCATTGAACTTAATTTCTCTCTTGTCCACCTCCGCATCCTCCAAAATATTTTTGATTAAATCCTCCTCCATGCACTCTTCATGTTATTTTGTGTAGGGGATAGTTGGTGCCAATAATTTCTTAGCACTAAGGATGAAACCCTCTGTATCAACATATCTGTGCAGGGCTACATTCATCTTTTAATGATTCATCCAGGTGCTTACTAGGTCCAATGCTCCTTCCCCAATAGTAAAATTGTAGATTCTGAACTGCCTAGGGGTAAATGTACCCTTCCTGTGTGGTGCAAGATACTCCTTATCAGTCATAATTAGCTGCCTTATAAACTCCATCGCAGCTATCCTCGGTGGTACATGAAATGAAAAAATGTGTGGAGGGTGGGAGAAACCATAGACCCTCATTACTGTGAAGTTCTCCTCATAATAGAAGTCTCCCCAATTATGGTCTCCTGGCCATTTGTCAATATATTGGCATGGCCTCAACAGTTGTATTACCTTGACAAGAAATCTAGTCTTATCAACACCTAGGCACTTAAGAATTGGATAGATTATCCAATTTTCAAAAGCACAAAACTCCTACTCTTTGGAGGCATAGTTCCACATTCTGAGCCAAAATTGAATAGGATTGGCTTGACCATGGAAAAACCTCTGTGGCTATAAAAGCTGACAGATCATGATTGGGAAATTGTAGTATAGGATCAAATGCATAAGGACTGAATAATGCATGAATTTAGGGTGATCCTTCTTGCTATGTATGTCTACAAACCCCTAATGCATCTGGTCTATGATATACTAAATATAGTCATAATTAGAAGTGGTATGGAGGCTCTGCATGTCTAGGACCATCATCAAGATATCAGAGGTAATCCTCTCTACTCCTTCATCCTTCCCAAGCACTCTGCATAGTGCATATGATATGTACTTGATGTAGAAATTCAGGTCCTTATAAAAATATGGGGTTGCTCCTAGCATGGGTGCTATGTAGGTTTTCATTTTCTTAGGAAGATGATGTTCCTTGATCAACGTGGCAGCAATGTCAGACTCTCTAGTATACCTATTTTCTAAGCTCTTCAAATTTATGTGAGTGGTCATTGGGTAGTAGACATTGAAGGCCTTCATGAAAGAATTTCGGTCCAAGGTAAGTAGGGGTTTTCCATCATCCCTGTTAATGGTTTTGGTCAAGGTATCATACCTACTGGCCAATTCTAAAATGAAATCGACATCTACAAAGATATCAGGAACAATTAACCTGGCTAATCCACAGGTCCAAGGGTTTGAGATAGGCATGGGTTCATCACTATTGTTAAATAAATAATTAAAAAGTGAATACCCTGATGAACTCGAGGTTTTTGCATCCCTAATATAAGATATATCATCAATTAGGACATCAGCACTAACCTTTCTATTTTGACTGGAGCCTGGAAGCAAAGTGAGGAACTCATTTGAATATTTTCTTTTTCCTTTTGAGTCATCATCAACATATTCACTTCTCCCACTGGTGGATGCTATACTTTGTGCTTGACTCATTTTCCCTTTCTGCTCTGTTCTCAACCCTTATCACCGATATTGTAACAAAACTTCACAAAACCCTCACTACAAGCTGTCGAATACTTTGCAATCTATTATCCAGTCACTGAAAATACTACAAATCACACTCTCTGTCAAATTTTGAATCATAAAATCATCTTTCTGATCTACTTGCTGTTAGAGATTTCAATTCTTTCTCAGAAAATACAAAAATCTCTACAAACTCTTTGCTCTGAGAAATTGGACGTTGGAAAAGATGAAATCATAATAGACATGCTTACTTATAACTGATAATTTAATGCAGATGTCTCTTCAAACTAGTAAACTTACAATTCATTCATTTCTGCCATTAGTTTCATGCACTGTGACATCAATTTTTGGTTCTAGCCGTGGCGTTTAAACTGTCAGGTAATCAATTTCTAATGAGTATTTTTGCATATAAAACCTTATAAAATTTGAAAAGAGATCAAAATCAGATCTGATTGGCTGCATTAAATCATATTACGGCTACTTTTCCATCTATCAAAATCTCTTTAATCCTATTGGTCAGCAACTGTCCATGATGGCACTAAGAAAAAGTCTTTATTTAACTCTTGTTAACTTCTAGCGACCCAACAACTGAGTGATCTCCTTGTCGCTTAATGTTTTTGATAATTGCAGTTTCTTCAAGAGACTTAGTGACTGTCGTAGGATCAAATTATTGATCGACAGTTATCTCCATGTCACTTAATATTTAAACTTAACCCTTATTCTTACGAAGACATGGCGACTAAGCATTTTCTTAACTATTCTTTCACCTTGGGTCACATTTGGAGACTTGGTGACTGTTGTTTCTCTATGTCACTAGACCAAATCCTTAACTCATGTTTTATCCGAAGACCTCATGACTAAGAAATTTAGTCTCTTAATCGCCTGATTATTTCCTCTTTATAATCTTCATCTGGAGACAACTTGACTACCGTTGATCTCCCTTTCCTCTGTATCCGATGATTGTCTCTAAGTCTCTTGATCTTTACTACAAACTCTAAGTTTTCATGAGACTTCATGAAAAATAGACACGTGTCTTACCTTTTCCTCTTTTCTCCTGATCGCCAGATACCTTTTGAATTTTCAATCTTATCAAGTGATCATGCGACTACCATTCGATCTGGCTTCCATCCAATGGTTGTCATTGAATCTCATGATCTTTGACTTAACTCATGTTTCATCCTGAGATTTGGCGGTAACAATATTATTCAAACTGACATCTAACCTGAGTCTATCCAGAGACTTGGTGACTGTTGAATCTCCATGTTGCATGATAATTTCTAAACCACAGCTATAATTAGGAGACTTCATGACTATTGTTAGATTAAATCTCTGATCAACGGTTGTCACATAATCTCCAGTTCTTTCACTTAACTCACTTTTGATCACAAGACTTGGCGACAATAGTAAAACTTAAACACCTGAACTTAACTCATAACCATGGGTTTCATCAGGAGATAACGCGACTAAGAAAACTTGAAGTCGTCGCATAAAATTACTAGCCCTAATTTCATCAAGAGACAACACAACCACCGTCAGATTTATACTGAGATCAACGGTCTATGCCAAGTCTTGTGATAATCTAAAGCATATTCTTTCCATTAAGAGACTATGCAACCAAAGATTTTTGCCAAGTCTCTTGATCATAAGGAATATTCATTCTTCCTTGTGAGACTTGTTAGAGTAATAGTCTATCGGGGTTACTAATTTAAATCATTATGATGTAATTAGTAACTTCCCTATTCACTCTAGTTTGCTTAAGCTAATCTTAGGTAGTTTCTATTTCTGTTAGTTTCCCTTTTTAGGGTTTCGGCATCCTTTATACGGATTGTCCGCTTTGTAATTCTTAAGGAGATTGTAATTTCATTATTGTTGTTAATAGAAAATCATTTCTTGCAACATGCTTTTTCAGTCTCTGGCCTATCGGCCGCCATAGCTTTCTGGATCCTTCT
>MU226945.1:1865489-1879872 GCA_018584345.1 Thuja plicata
GCTGCTTATGGATTTCTTGCTGTGGACTGAGGCTTTGAAAGTTGTCTCACTTTTGGGTTCTGTCTTCAATCTTGATATCTCAAATGTAGATATTTTGCTGATCAAAGTCTCTCTCTTGAAGTCTTTTTAAAATTGCATAGTCTCATCTAAGATATTGATCTTGCTCTCATAGTCCGCTGTTAGTGTGGTCTTTAGTTTGTCCATTATATTATCCTCTAAAATTTCTCCACCATTGTTCCTGATACCTGAAACTGCTTCATTAATTCTTTGATTATAGGCTCTGATGTTTTCTTCAGGTAGCATCTCTAAGTTGTTGTGCCTTTTCTTCCATGTCTTTCTGATCACATTCTTTTCTTGGATGTCTCCTTCAAACATATCTTCTAAGTATTTCCAAATAGAGTATGCTTTATTTGCCTTCTTGATCTTAGAAAATTCACTATCGGATAGGGCACTGATTAGGGCTTCTTTGGCGATTGCATTTTTAGTGAACACTTCCTTTTGTTTGATTGTAGAGTCTTCTTCTGCAAGGTCTTTCAAGGTGGGAACTTCAATTGCTTGAGTGGCAATCTCATAGATCTCAAATCCAATGCACTAAAGATGTGTTATCATTTTGTTCTTCCAGTCAAGATAGTTTTCTCCATTGAACTTAGGACTCTCTTTCCTTAAGTATGCCATCTGATCTACCATAAGCTGTTAGGATTTCTCTCCAAGGCACTTGGCTCTAATACAAATTGTTGGAATAGTCCCAAAGGATGAATGAGAGGGGGGGTCAATCAGTTATTAGCTACTTTAATTCTTTTCTTTACTTAGATATCAATTAACATAAAGCAAATGCACATTCAGATAACATAATAGAGAACACAACAATTTTGGTTATGGGGAAACCAAATAGGTAAAAACCCCGGTGGGAATTAGCACCCACAAAGAACTATACTTGAGTATAATTATCCTTGTTAGGAGATCTTGAAACCCTGTTAGGAGTTGTTCTTTACAATGCAATAAGTACAGAGACTTGGTTAAAGGTCAGACCCTATTAGGAGTCTTTTATAAGTAACCCTGTTAGGGGTGAGGACTCACTGTCCAAAAGCTCACTGCTAAAATGATGAAGGCTGTAACCTTCAGTAGAATAGATATACACTATATTTGATAGATGAACTATTTGAGTAGATCTGCTATCTTGATCAGTTTCAGTGTATTGTATACTTCCACTTCTTCTTCACATAGATCTTTTCTTGATGAATGAAATGTCTCTACTATCCCAAAACAACAAACATTCTATTCTGTACTTTTTCTGTCTTTATTCTTCTCATTCACACTTGGCATTCATCAAATGAAGTACTATAAGTATCTTCTCCAAAGGATGTGATCTTCGTCAGCTCTAGGAGTCCCTTCGATACTTCTTTTGTCAGCCACATCAACCACGCAACCTAATTAGAAACACACAACTTAGACTGAATAGACGTGACGCTTCACAAAGTTGGCTCCACCAAATTAACTCCAACTTCATGATTCTGATAAAACATGTTTGGCATCTTTAGATAATTATCTTTAACTCATAACTAAACATGAATACAAACACACATATCCCAAAGATAGGCACAACTCAAGAAATAATGTAATTACGTCGACTCTTCATAGATAGTCTTTAGTCTCTATAACTGTCATAACTGTTTAACATAACTCAACTAAAACTTCATATCTGACTCAGTGTGAATGTACATAGCATCTAGAACATGTATACACCATGGAAATGAACACGCATAGCTCTAGAACATCTGTACTGATAAATGCATATAGAATACTGCTGTATATTATATGTTGTCATAAATGAAAAACATACAATCAATTATTTGCACAGAAGCAAATCTCCAATAGTGTTATCAGTACTTTTTATCATGTTATTTGGACTTGTGTTATCAGGACTTGTTATTATATATTATCAGGACTTGTTATCATATTATTTGTACTTTTGGTTTGAATCTAGATATATATGAGTTTACATGTAATATATGAGTTTTTCTAAATATCAATTGTAATTTTATCATTAATAGTATTCAATTGTAATTATTTAATTAAATATCAATTGTAATTGACAAGAGCAATTGATTTAAAAATATCATTAATCAAAAAACTTATTAAATATAATTGGCATGCAACAATATATAGATGTAACTAATATAGACTTCAAGATTAATTTGAACTATGAAATATGGATGTACAAATAGCTATTTATTAGTATCCATTATTGAATGTATAAGAGACTATAAAACTATGCATTCAACTTATATTTAAAACAAAATTGGACATGAATAAAAGTGAGCTCATGTGTTCTATAAAACCAAAATTGGACGAATACAATTGTGCATTGAACTGCATAAATAGTTCATGTCTATGTTCTTCTAGAGGTCTTGCATCATAAAAATGAATGTTGAAATTATGTATATTTAAATATAAAATTCATTTATAGGATCCAAAAGTTAAATAAATGAATTGCAATCACCTGGTATTACAACTTTGATTAGCCAAAAGTTGTAAAATGCACAAGTTGTCTGACATCTATGTTGTCTAGAACTATACTTGACACCTAAAAACCAAAGTAATTATATCTACATATGAGACTTGAAAGAAGACATGTCTACATATAAAAATAAAATAATTAACAAAAACTTACATGTATAAATTTGATTCAACCTAATGTCCCATCAATATCCTCTCTTTTCTGCAATGCGTCTATGATTGCCTCATGCTCTTCCATTGAAAGTGTCCATAATATTTTATTAGTAGGTCTCCCTTTTCATCTTTCCAATTTGATATTTGTTTCCACTACCAAATGGGAATAATGTATAATCTTCTTTTCTGATTGGTAGTCTTCAAAATCTGGCAAACCATTCCTTCTTGTTAGGTATTTGCGTAGCCATGTACCAAAAACCACAATAGACCCAATTGGATACTGAAAACTATCATCATCTAATTCATGACATATCAGCTTTTTCTTAGGTTCTACACATTGAGATAGCTAATAATCAGTTTGCTTCATTATTCTCGGGTGCAACAACAACATACACAGGCCCTGGAAAATAGAATTTAGTACATGTACAAATAAAAATTCTTAGACGTTTATTTCAAATACAATCATTAATCATATGACATACATTAATAATATATTTTAAAGTTTTACAAGAAATTGAATCAATTTACCAGGTTGTATGAGGTCTGAAACATGATCATAATCTTCTGATGCAAATGCATTATTTAGGTCTTCATTTCTTATATCATCTTGTTCTTGTGGCTCCCTAGGTGTTAAGAATTTCTATTACCATTCTTCAACCCATTCCATATTCTTGCATTCTTCCCATTCACCTGCAAAAAAAAATTGACAAAAACATACAAGCTCCCTAGTCCATATAGTCCAAGTGTTAGAATTAGAACTCATAAATGAAATCTATTTAGCACACTCGCTAATTGTATCACAATCATATCTTGAAAAGATATTATTCTCTTCAAATAGCCAAAAGAAATTTCTGATTGTAGAGTTCTGACTTGATCCTATAGACAAACTTGTTTTACACCACTCAACAATTGCACGTGCATCTTTAAATTTTGCCTTTTCCTCAAATTTGAGTTGCTCTCTACATAGGGCTCTCTTAACACATGCACTGGCACCATCGTGTTCTCCTTTACCACGTCTAGCCTAAAAAAATACAAATATGTTGGAGATTAATTTTCTTATGTGTCCTACTCAACCAATAAAATATTCTAGCATTCTTGAATTGCCCTGTGCAATTATCTGACCATATTAGATGTTGTGTTATATGAATTTTTCTCTCCCTTAAATTCTCATAAAAGGTTTTAAAGAAATACTAGACAAACTTTGATGAGTGCAATTTATTATCACTCATATAGAAATGATACTCTCTCAAAATTACTCTATCCTCTTCTGTACTATCAGGTGCATGCCTATAGACAATATGAACAAACATTGTTACTTGCACTGAATGATAATATTATGATTGGATCTCATCTTGTCATGCAAGCATGTAGTTATCTACAAAGTCAACGACTAAAAGTATACTACCAATTGGAAATGTATTCTTGCATATGCAAAAATGTCCATCAAGCCATCTAGCATTTTGAGAGAGTTTCACATATTTAGGTACAACTTTATTCTTGAATTAATTTATAAATGCATGAACACTAACTTTTTTAGTAATTAGATCACACAGTTTTCCAACCTTTCCGTCCTTCAATGGATATTCAATAGTTTTAAATCATTTTACATCAACTAATTGATGACCAAAATCAATTGAAAGATTTTCATGCAAACACTCATCTAAAAATTCAAAATCACCACATAGATCACATAGACCAGAAACACATGAATTTCAAAAGAAAAATGTTCATTAGGTGGGTTACAAAACAAACTTGATATAAAATCTTTTACAGTTTAAGGTGGTAGATTTATACCACATTCCTGCAACATTTCATTAGTATACATGGTAGAATGTATAGATCAAAATACATCATAATGATAATAAAATTGAACATGAGTTTTGCAACAACATGTTAATCTTTCCTTGTTAATCCTTACATATCATGGTTTACATTTTTTAAAATATATTTGACTAATGTACTAATAGTTAACACCTTAACATCCAAATTTTTTTATACAATTTAGTTTGAGTCATATCCAAAAGATGTTTTGGATGTGGATCATGAATTTTTGAGCCAAATCTTAATTTAAGAACATCTCTAGCATTAGGTGATTCTCGAGTATTATCGTGCCAAAAATTTTCAATCTAAGTTTTGACTTCACCAGTAAGTTTCATCTCAGACCTTGGGAGTCTGCCACTAAAGCTCCACAAATGGTTTGCCGGATCACTTTCAAAGTTAACTCTTCTCTTTACAGATCTTGCTAAAGTCTTAGGAAGAATATTAAGATATCCACTTATATTTATCATCATTCTTTTATCAGAAGTAGTTTTGTTTACTAAAGCTGTTGTTATTGCTCGTCATGCCGCATTCCTATCTTTAGAATGACTTTTCTTTCCGATTGTGTCAAAGGCACTAGCAACAGTTGATACAAATTGTTTTAGAGACTCATCATTCTTCTTGGATTTCACATAAATGCCTAACCTCTTCATCACTTTTTTCATTTTAGTCATTTTAATTAGTTGTAACATTAATTGACATTGAAACCCAAACTTCTTATTATAAAAAAATGTCTAAACAATTTAGTCGCATGTGTCCTAATTTGTCTCCATGAAACCAAGCCACACAGATTGTCTAGCACATCACTTTTAATATTAAATTGTTTATTCATTTCATTATCATTCAAAGGGTTTTCTTTCTCAATTGGTGTTCGTATGTCTACATCCACATTGTTGATCTTAATTGTCATTTGATTGTCGAAATTTCATTGGGGTTTGAATTTCACTGTCAATTGGGGTTTGAAATTCAGTTCCTTTATCATTATGATTAACATTACTAATTTGTGGTGTTTGATGTGCAATATAATCCATTACTCTATTTTCAAGAAGAAAATCTAAATAATTTAAAGAGTAACCCGCTAATACAAAAAGATCAAGTTCTTTATCAGATTAAGTTTCATTTGGCTGTGAAGACATACCTGTATCCAACACTTGATTAGAAAATGCACCTGAATTTTCTTCTATTGTATTTTCTTCTTCAACCTCTACATCCATCATGGTGTCCTCGTTCTTCTCCTCTTTTGAAATGATTTTTGAACTTGATGCTCCAGAATTTTTTATTTTTTAAATTCTTGCTCTTCTTTCTTGTTGTCATTTTGTCTCCTCTCTATTTTCTGCAACCTCATTAGCTGTCATAACCTTTCTTTGCCTCTTTCTGCATTGCTTTGATCCCATGTTTGAACCAAAATTTGAATTCAAATTAATCCCTTCTTATCATATCCAAAATAAGACAAAAAAGAGAATGTAGATTCAAAATATTCTTTCTGCTACATGGTTATGTCATAAAAATGATTGAATAATCGTCAATCATTGAGATCAGGCCCATAGTCTATTTTTGTCTCCAACAGATCTTTTAGAAATGGGCACCCATTTTTTGAATTTACAAAAATGGGTGCCCTTCTATTAAAATTAGGAGTGGGAACTGTACTTCCACCCTAGTTTTTGGTTCGAGACAGGCTTGGTCCCACAAAGTCTGTGCTTGGCTTTGCAAAAATATGGCTAAGGCATTGATACATAAAATTTGCTCTTTTTCATAATTTTTTGGAGGTCTTCCCAAATGAATTTTTTGACGAAATAAAAACTCATTTCAGTTCATATTGTACAGATTATAAAAATATAAATTTTATAGTGATATGACTCATTTTAGTATTTTTGCAATATTTATTATGCCAAAGTAGTACCTAAACTTGAAATAGTAAGGTTAACTAAAATTTTAATAACTTTTTTGATTTTATGTTTTTGAAAAAATGAATTATATGACATCAATCTACATAGAATTTCCTTAAAAATAAAAATAAAATTAAAAATAAGTGAAATTTTCATCAAATTATGGTGGTCGTACACCAGAGGTTTCAAAAATATACTTTATAGTCAATTAAAAATTAATTTAAAAAAATTCAATAAAAAAAGAAAAAATATTCTCATCAATCTTTGATGTTTTAGGTACCTTTTCCCAGAAGGATTTACAAAAATTTATTTACTTACTTCAAAATAGGGTGGTCGTACGCGTGTGCGGCATGGTCCTGAAACATGCATTTTGAAAAAAAAGTTTTTAAAAATGCATGCTAAAATGTATTTTCTACCATGTGGGTATTCAAAAAAATTACTTATTTGAAAACTAGACTTCGAGCATTACATTTTCTAGTAGTGTATTTTTTTGAGATTCAATCTCTAAGTGCCTCAAATTTTGACATCAATTGACAAAAAATTTGAAAAATAGGGAAAACACTTTCACTTTTTGCCCAAAAGTGGGACTCAACTTCTTCCAGCCAGCCACAAATCTTTCTCACAACTATGAATACATAATTAACTGTGACTAGAAATGCACAAAATGAAGAGAGGAAATATTCTTGTAGAAAAAGGGAAAAAATATAGTGCTGATACAAAGCTCCATGGGAAGAACATAATATCTCCACCTTATCATGTGATAATGTTGGGAATAAAAACTATGAAACTACAAGAAATGATGATAGGATAAATATACACAACTGATAAATGTCGTTGATATGGAGATCCAAAATAGATTGTTATCCTATTATCTCATGAGAACATGTTCTAAAATGCGTTTCCAAGTATGCATAAAAAGTGGAGAGAACATCTAAAACTTGCACTAATATGTTAAAAAGAATATTTACAACCGGCAAGAATATACTCTAGCTTTCATAACATATCAAATGTTCATGAAAAAAATTATAACATGATATAGGGGCACAAGAAAAATTTCACATACATAAAAAATTTCCCCTTGTCATTAACAATTGTCCTTTCACATTTTGAATGTTGGACAAAAAGTGTTTGGACAGATAAAAAATAAAAAAGGTGAAAGCTAAATGCAATCTAACTACTTACACATCTATATTAAATGGAATCTAAATCTTGAGATAATAATACTACTTGAATCTACAAGATCTTTCTCTTATTCTGCAAGTCGTAAGCAATACAAATGTAAAGAGAGAGGTAGAAGCCGATGCCAATTTGTTTACCCAAAGTTCTACAACATCCCAGATGAGGACTCAAATCACTTTGAAATGTTTTTTTGGAGTGAGATACTATTATATAAATGTTTTTTTCATATAAAAAATAACAAAGGAAATAATGCAATGTAATGTCCTTTTTTTCTGATTCAGAGTCACTACTTGAATTCTTCACAATTCAATAAATATAGAAATAATTCTACTATTAAATTAATATTTGAATGATGGATAATTCCAAATGCACACACAATATGGTTTAGATAAAAATAATTATAATTTCAAAACAATCAAAATGATATATATTTTTTGTTTGATATACATGCAATTACATGCAACAACAAAGGGAAATCTCAATACCTTGTACTGCTTGTTGTGTTTGATATACCATCAAGAATGTGCAAAATATACAGCCCATCTCTAATATGTCTTTACATGTATGATTTGAATATTATTGGAAGTTGTGTCTAATATGAAAATAAAATTTAGACTTTATATGCTTGTAACGATTAAATGCTAATGGAAATAAGTTGTGTTACACAACGATCCTTACAGGATATAAAATATAATAAATTCTCATCACATTCCTTTACCAAATGATGCTATCTAATAATATATATGTAATGCGAGAGGAAGAGGTGTGTATGAAGATACGGTTCTCTAATATGAATGGTTACCTTAATAATCATAAAATGATTATTATGGTAATCAGTTGTTTAACCAATTACCACATTAATCATGCTATAATATTTGTTTCATATGTTGAGTATAGATATTCACAAATATGATGCAATTTTTGAAATAATATAGTAAATCCAATTGTGATGTGGTGGCATGATTATGTGGACCCTAATGTGATATTGATTATATATAACACAATGTGAATGCATATATGACATGAGTTTGTATGCATATATGGATGATAGTATGATGCTCCTATTGTGGACATGTTTATGATAGTATGGATGCAACTATAATGATCAATGATTAACCATATGAATGAAAGGCATAATATGAAGGTGGTAATTTGATCAGCATTTGGTCATTATAAATTATGATTTTTAATTAAAATATATTTTAATCATATACTTAATGTCTCCCCCTCTTGGAAGATTCTTTCCACAAGCATTCTTATAATCTCATGATGATTCCTAGATCGTAACTATCTATATAGAATGATTTAATGAGTACCCATTGTTTCATGTTGATGTCATTGAATTCATCATCTAATCTACTTACTATGTAGACTTCTGGATTACAAATATTAGAGCTTCTATTTGAATCACATACATGCTTCATTGTTTTCATTTCAACAATCTAACCTTCATATCCAAGTTGTTTAACTCCTAAACTTATGATGTCAATCTTCATCGATGATAAAGTATCATTGTTTAACCATAGAATAAAAATACTTGTATTTTCCCTCTAGATGTCAAAAGAAGAACTCAAAATATTCCAATGTTGCATCTATCTTGATGATGTAGGTAGAATTGTGTAACTTCCTGTTAGTATGTTAATATGAAGGATCATTCATTGGGATAGAGGTGGATATTGGAATGATCCTTGGAGACTTAATTATCTTCACTAGAGTGTGCCATAATACACTAATAATTTTCTCATCCATTAATATGTAGCAATAATGGCTTTGGGTAGAATGCATATGGGATGGGTTACCCCTTTTATTTAATAAACTCAAACTCACAACTTCCGATCTTTGTCCAAAAGAATGAATCCCTAATCTAAATTACAACATTGTCTAGTTTTATTGAAGAGTGTTTTAGCGTCACCATTGTTAGAGTTTGGTTTCTTGTTACAAATGATTCTCATTATTTCCTTGATTGAGGATGCACTAGGATCCCAAAATTTGTTTTCATCTTGATTGACTAAAGATGTATCAGAATCCCAAGCCTTGTGTTCATCTTTACTAAGAATATATTTTCTTAATTTTCGTGAACAAGATTTCATATTATCATCCTCTTTTTTTCTATCATTAGGTCCCATGATATGTTCAATTACCATGTCTTTTCTTCTAGATGTCTTCACATCTTTGAGATGATCTGTGGTTTCATGACTTTTAAATGTTCTTCTATCTAGCTTTGGTATTTTGTCTTTGCATATTTTTAATGTCAAGTCACTTTTTTTATCAAATTCAATTTGATGAGACTAGATACGTGAGGTGATTGATTTAATTGTATTATAAGCTTTACTTCCTTCATTCTCTATCATGAATGCTAAATTTTCTTTTGGAGGTGAAAGATAATTTTGTTTGTCATTCTTCATATAATGTGAATTAAGGTGTGGGACAACAAATGACATTATCCTCCACCTTTTGAGCACAAGTTTGTGTTGAGCTATCAAGGCATGGCATATGTCCACTTTGTCTCCTTCAACCAATTTGATGATATTTATGCTCTTTAGGTGAGTGTTTCTTTCTAATCTCTATGTAGCCTTCTAGAGTTATATCATGTTGTATTCCTCCTTTTATCCAATCATGTCCCCATTGATCTTACAGATTGACTAAAGCAAGTGAACATTTCTCTCTTGTCGTTCTTCCTTCAGAAGAAAAATAGGGAGCGTTGGTCTAAATTTAAGGGTATGATGTTTTGAACATTCATTATTTCTTATTTTTTCCTACTCTTTACTATGATCATCATTGGCTAATAATCCCAATAATCAACCCATTTTCTTTTGAATCTCTTTTTGACCTTCTATGAATTGATCCATAGTATTGTTATGTCTTTCATTTTCTAATTTTTTAACCTCTTTGTTATACTACTTCCTCAATCATTTCCATTTTCACAGGATGGTTGAGTTTTATTCTCTCATACCAATTGTAATGTCCCTTTTGTTTCTAACTATGAGACACTACTTAAAAGATGAAAACATGTTGTCCAACATGAGCATTCGAAGCTATACATTGTCAAAAAAGAAAGAGGTAACACAACAACCATGACAAATGTCCCTTTGCCAAACTATTTTGCATGATCATTCAAGGAATAAAAGGTACAAGAAAATCCTACTTAATCACTTGCATAATAAATGCACCCAAGAGAAAGACATCACAACAAAAAAGATAAATACTCCCACTAGATCCCACAGGAGTTGTCGAATTCAACATACATGCATCGACTATACATTTAATGCTTAAGATTCCTATTAAAGAAATGTAACCACTGCAAGGGCAAGGTTTGAAAATAGTCCAAGAAGAATTAAAGGACATACGATACATATTTATTGATGAAATGAGCATGATAGGGCTAAGGATACTTTAAAAAATAGACAATAGAATGTGGCAAGCATTTCCCCACAATCAACAATTATTCTTTGGTGGAGTCTCCATAATACTAGTCAGTGACTTGTGACAGTTACCACATGCTATGGAAAAGCCTATCTACACATCACATTGAAGTACTAGGACATTGTGGGATTAGTTCATGATAGTTTTCACCTTAGAAACAATGTTCTAATAGTAAGGTGAAAGTACAACACAAGAACAATTTTGTCAGTATTATAGGACATACAAAATGTAGAATAAAGGCAAGAAGATTGGAAACTCTTGATGATGTGCACAGGAAAACAAGGTACATCAAATGGAAATGAGGAATTTGACAACTCAATGTTACACAATAGAAGAATCATAAATTATAAAATTGTCCAATTGCATTAAGTATTGTGATAAGCATTAGGAGCACAATAGAAAATGTAGTTGGTGATGAACAACTCAAAAAAAAGTACTAGTTTGCAAAGTCAGCACATCATACTCATAACCAAGATATGGACACAAGAAAGGCTTGTAAATGGAGCTCTTAGCAAAATAATTAACATTGTTTATAGCCTTGGTTCTAAACTACCTGATGTTCTGATGTATGGTATAGAAAGGATCGATAATTATAGCAGTCAAAAATGGAATCAAATGACACAAAAAGAATACCAATAATTCCTATATCACTAGGTAGTCAAAGCCAAGTACCACTCACAATGGCATGGGTTATAACATTACACAAATCTCAAGGATTGATGCTAGAAAAATTAATAATCAACATTGACAAAATAGAGAGGCAGGGGATAACATTCACGACCATGTCTAGAGACAAGTTGTTAAATAACCTTCTCATTCTATTGATGTTTTTCTTCAAGAGATACTTCAAAATGCAAAACAATCCATACACAATTATAAGGAAAAAAGAGGAAGCTTGATTAGAGAAACTCTCTCTTGAACAAATCAATGTATGCGAGTCCAATACAACCGTCTTCTTAAGGTATTTGTGATTATACATTGTTAAGCACTTTAAGCAATTAAAATGATACTATAGGTCAAATAGTCACAAACTATATCTTCTAACATTATAGAATTCACAATGAAAAAAAAAAAATTAATGTTTGAAATCTCTCTAAATTTTCTCTTATATAATTTTTCATCTTACTTATTGATTCAACCTATATAATTATTCACAAAATTTGACACCTACTCTAAATTTATAATAATTTTGAAACTTTTATTTTACAGATTCTGAAAAATCTATTTTATACGTTTCAAAACCATTTTGTATTGCAAAAGCATTCTACAAAGCTTATCAATTTAAATTATAAATAACATCCATTTATATTCAGTTTTTTCCACATTTCCATACAAACTCAACGGTTTTTAAAATAATTATTTCCAACAAAGGACTGTTTATTTCTTCTTTCTTTTCTCCCTATTTTTTTTGCCTTATAATATATTAGACAAAGCATATTGTAATAGGTTTTGGACAAAAGATTTTTTCTTGCATTTCCGTTAAAAAGACAAACTTGAGAGTATGAAACTAGCAATTGCACCTTAGTGTGCAATGGGAACGCCGTAGAGTTATGGAAAGGTCATTTAAGTATTTGTCCCTTTGTTTGTCACTCCTTCTCATCCTCTCTAGATCTCCTTATAATAAATTGATAACTCTTCCTCTCTATCTCTCCCTCTCTATGTCTCCATTAATATCTCCCTAGATCTCTTTCTATTTTAACCTTTTGATCTATCTCTCTCTGTCTATTTTTCCCCCATCCTCCCACTTTATATTCATCTATATCTCTATCCAACCATCTCTCTCCATCACCCCCTTCCTATATCTTTTAATCTCTACATCTCTATATTTCTTCTCCCATCTCTCCTTCTATATGTATCTTTGTCTTGTCATCTCTCTATCACTCTCTATGCCTATATATCTCCCCCTTTCTACCTCTCTCTATTACTTTCTACTTATATCTTTATCTTTATATCTCTCCCTCTCGCATTCTCTCTTTTATATATATTTACCTCTTTCATCTGCACTGTCCCCCCTCTCTCTCCTCTCCATGTCGCTCTTCCTCTCAATCTCCATCTCCACACCTCTCTCTATATCCTTACACTATATCTTGCTCTTTCTTTTGCACCCCTCCCTCTTTCTATCCCTATCTCTCCCCCCTCACACACACACACACCCTATCTCTCCCCCTCACACACACACACACATTATCACTCCATTTAGATACATCTCCCTATCTTTATCCATCCATCTCTCCATGACCCCTTTCTTATATCTTTACGTCTACACAGATTGGATGTTACAAAGTTGGCTCATGGCTTCTTACATTGCGTGTTTATTTAGGTTTCATATAGGCTATGGAGACGTTCATTGATATCTTCCCAGCCATCGACACCGTCTGTCAAACAATGCATTGCCTACATTGTCTGCCCATTTGTTGTCTCTTTTTTCAGAAAGGAAAATTGGCATAGCATTAAACTTGGGTTTGATTAATGTAAGATGATAATAATAGATGTCCTTTCAAAGAAATTAAATCTAATTTGAATGATGTCTTTATATTTAACATTTTTTCACTTGTGGACATCCTTTTTATTTTAAAGGTGGATATTAGATAGCTCATTTTAATGATTTATTAACCTGGAAAATATATGTATAAATTAATTATAAATCACTCCCTAAACCGTGTATTTAAGTAAAGTGGATAGTGTCAATATAAATAGACAATTGAAGATTATCACTTTGAAATTAAGTAAATGTAGCAAACAAGGTAAATTAGGTAAAGTATCTTTTCTAACTGAACAAAGACTTATTCTTTGAAAATAAAACAAAATAAATGCATATTCACCATTAAAGAAGTGTTCAATATTGGTGATGGGTTATATTTGATCATGATCCATGTTAAGAACCTTTAAATATGTCAAGTGAGTTGCAATATGGTTGTTATGAATTAAATTTGACTACTATGCACAATTAAAAGATTTAAGCATGTGAAGTGGATTGCCATATGTTAATTATGGTATACATTTGATTGCGATCAATTTTTGCAAATTTAAAGAATGTGTGGTAAATGGTAGGTTATATTTGACCATTGTCAATCCCATATTCTAGATCCCCATCATCATATCAAAATCATGCATCTACTTTATTCGTCAATGTCTACTTCCTTTTCTTGTTGATTGGTCATTGATTATTGTGGACACATGTTATCTTTGATTGTTGACAAAAATGGATAATTAAATATAGATATCTCTCTCTTGTCAAAATAAATTAGACACACTTTGTCAGCGTCCTTGCAGGGTAAGTACATTAAGCATTCCTTTTGCAGATTTTGGACAAAGGGTAGATAAGGCTTGTGAATTGTTTGACAGAATGCCTCCAAGAAATTTGTACCTCAACATTCCAAATTGATGTGGGAAATTTGTCTTCTCTA
>MU226946.1:8988-23845 GCA_018584345.1 Thuja plicata
TTGAAAACTAACAGCACTTCGTAACCCATATTGTTGCAAATTGACAAATAGTTTAATGCCGGATAAACACAATACAAATAGAATGAGAACACATGTAAGTCTATAAACTGTTCATCGATACCAACCTGATTTTGTGTAAGTCAGAAACAAATCTGCGTTCCATTTGATCATGCACATATGGTGTTGGTTCAATCACTTCAACGCATATGTACTCTTTGCCTTCTATTCGTGCCCTCCTTCAACTCTTCTTCGCTGCATAATCACAATGAATTGAAATGAAACCTTTTTTTTAAGTTATATTGATCGTGTTTGTCGCAATTACGACAAAATGTCCTGGTTGTTGTAATTTTGACCAACACGGGAATGGATTAAAAAATAAATTAAAGTTTTACTTCCATTTTCTGACCAAGCAAAATAAATGTAATGCATGGTGGGAACTTTAGGTTGAAATTGAGGGTCAAATGTACTAGTGCCATAGCATAGGGTTCTTTCAAATTCTTAGGGGAAGGAACAAAAATAGTAGGAAGACGGGAAACAACCACCATCCCCCCTTGAAGAGTAGAGATGTGCTCCAAAGCTAGAGGAGAATGAGCAACATCATCTATAGTAGCGATATTCACTTCATCTCTATTAGGAGAGGTGAAAAAAAAACCTAGAAACAACCCCCATATTGTTCAAGGCATTCTCAGGACAATTTGGGGTAAAAAGAGGACAACAAACTGCCTCGTCCTCCTAACTCAGATTGAGACCCATTTTCATATAGAGAAAAAAGAGGAGGGAATAGACATATCCATTGAAATGTGATTCGAATTGAAGGATGTATCTCCCAAAGAAGGTGAGAGAAACCCATTTATTGAAACCCCAAAACTTACCACCATCAGAGGCATGCAAATTAGAACTTACAACCCTCTTATTTGTCAAACGAGCTTCCAATAAGATGTCCATAAGGAACTCTTTCTCCTCACCAAATACACCAACCCCATCAAAAAGGAAAAAATTGGGACTAGAAAAATCTTCTTCTTCCAATGAATCAAGGGCCTCGTTATTCCAAGAAGACTCCCATAGAGCCTCCAAATATTTAGAAACCCCCTTAGGGAAAGAAGAAGCAAAAGTCAGATCTGCCGCCGCCAAATCCACATCAAGTTAGTTATTAATAAACTATTTTTCATTGAAAATTTTCTACAATAATAAATAATTTGAAGTACAAATAAAATTCTTTCATAAGTTTTAAAAAAGAGATCATTTTTTTCAATATCTAGTTTATAAAGTTTTTGTTAATGTTTTAGCCTATTAATTTGTAATAAAAATTTAGACATATTTTTTCATATTGTATTTCTATTTGTGTATTATTAGAATTATTATTTTTCATTGAAACAAGATTTACTAATATAGAATGTAGTCCATCTTTTTTATATTTATTATTTTTTGTATTCTTTCAAATGGTGTTGTAGAGGAATAAAGTCATTTTATTTTATTTGCCTCTTGTTGAATACTCAATTAATTTTCAAAATTTTAGTTTAGTTGAATTACTCTTTGTGTTCAATTCATCTCACGTGTTTCAAATTGTAAAAAAGTGTCGATATGCTAAATTAACCTTTTCTCTAAATTCTCAAATACTAAGTATCAATCTTACCTAAATATTAAGACCATAAGTTTGTTTTTTTCCAAAGTGTTTTCAAAATGAATAGAATTTTCTAGGTTTAAATTCAACTTGTATAAAATTAATAATATATATTAAAAAATTACAAATTCAAAAATATTTCAAAAAGAGAAATTGGTGGTCATGTTTAAATGTAGTCACATGCCTTTTAAAGAAAAGCTACAAATGAGGAAGTATAATTTGTTTTAGAAAAGTGCAATTTTTATGATTTTTTCAAATCAAGAAAGGGGAATTTGAATATAACATCTAAATATACATATTTCCTTTAAATTCAAATTCCCCTTTCTTGATTTGAAAAAATCATAAAAAACTTGCTTTTCTAAAAAATTATACTTCCTCATTCGTTTTTGTTAGAAGTTGGGAAATTCGTTGAAGGTGGAAGAACTTGTAATTAATTCAATGGTACAAATTAATTCAAATATTGTATAAATCAATTTTTTTCAATTAAAATCAATAACAAAACAAGGGTGCTCACCCTTACACAACCACAACCCAAAGACATCAAAAGAGATCAACAACACACTAACATAGGTGCTAGCAATTACAAAGATAAAAAAAAACTAACAAAATGATAGTAGCCAACCTCAAGAGTGGGTAGACAACTCACCCACAACATGGGGAGAAGAATAAGAGGTCGGAGAATAATTTTTCCTATGTCATTGGACGATTGTCAAGGCGATGTTATCATAAGGATCTCCACCACAAGGGGGAACAACTTGTGAAACTTTATTTGTAATTGTTAGCATAAGGGGTAGAGTGCTGAGAAAGTTGTACATTATCAATTGAAGACTAGAGCAGAGTAGGACTAGTAGGCGAAGAGGGGTACGTACAGACTGAGAGGGCCACACTAGTAGGAGTAGGAACTGATGAGGCTGGGTTTGCAACAAGAACATCACCCAGATTCATAACAGGAGCTTCATCCAGAAGGGAGTCATCGTCAAACTGTGATTCATCATCAAAGGAAGAATAAAAAGCTAGGACAATCAAATGTTCATCATTGGCGTCCTTCTACCAAGTGGCAACGCCTTTATGCCACATGAGAGAGCAATCAGTTTCTAGGTGACCAATAGAGAAGCATTGATGACATCGAAATGGGAGGCCCTCATAATCCACCATTTGAGTCCGTGACCTATGCCCACCATGAGAACCACATCTCTAGGGAGAGATGTGGAGGTATCAATGTCGACCAAATGCATGCAAAGGTAGAGAGACCCATAGTAGTCATGGTCTCATCCACGTTTAAGAAACGACCTATAGAGTAGCCAATTGCCTCAAAGCAAGATTTCTCCCAAAAATGAAGGAGAAGATTTGGGAGATGAACCTACACTGGACATAGACTAAGTGGTTCAGTAAGAGGGTTGAAGGAAAATGCACACGGTTTGGCCGAGAGAGAGTAAGTCCCCCAAATCTGCAGCTTGCTTAGCACCAATTCTCATTCTTTAGAGGAAGTAAATGAAGCATTGAAAACCCCTTTGCACAAGGGAAAAGCTCAATGTTACAATGTACAACAAGTCTCCAAGAATCCATCACCCAGTGATGAAGATCTGGAAGAGAGGCTATAAATAAACAAATCTACAAACCGACCCACATAGTTGGAAGAAATCTACATTTTCCACCACATCCTAGCCACACACCACCACAGGGGATATCTTTGCACAAGAAATAGGTCGACACTTCTCCTTTGAAGGAATAATAGCAATAGATTTGGCAACACGAGTGAAGGTTTTCCCATCAGCAATAGAAAGAGGCTTTGCAGGCGGACCCCCCATTCATCCCCTTAGCAGAACAAGTACCAGGTCTCTGAGAAGAGTGCCCAATGAGCACCACGCTAGCAAGAACCCTTTTTGCCAAAATTTTTAGGAACATCAATAAGAACCCCTGCATCATCCACAACCAGATGTGGACCACCCACCACACCGGAGAAAGAGAGATCCCCCAGTCCAAACATGGTCGAAGGAGCAACGACCTGCCGAAAAGAAACCACAGAACCAAATAGAGAAGTAGCAAGAGACGACATGAGCAACAAATGAAACAACCTACGCAACAAAGGACACGTCTAGAGCCGTTACACCACGAGTAGGAGCAAGAGCACACTTCATTTTCAAAATCCCAATGCAATTGTTACATACACTTCCTTATACATGTGATGATAATTTAGGAATATGAAGTAATGTTTTAATTAGACACTAATGTGGCATCATTGATGTACACTAGAATAATATTGATGTCACTACCAAACAAAAGTTAGATAGGTAGTTGTGCATGAAATAATGCTTTATTGGTGCATTGATGTGGCATCACATGATTTGTTAACTTTTAGATATAAGGAATAAATTTTATTCAACACCAACAACTTTAAAGTCACACCCACTAGTGCTATATTTAAAATTATGGAACAATATATCAATGAATGCTAATGATTTGTTTTCTTTTAGATAAGGAATACATTTCATTCAATTATGAATACTCAAGATTAACACTAACAACTTTAACGTCAAAACTACAACTGGTAAATTACTAAAATTATTGAATGCTAAATCAAGAAATGCTATCGCAACTATTAAAACATGCTCAACTACTAGATCCTCTTGTTATCACGACTTTTAGAACATGCTCAATTAATAGATCCCTTCCCGTAATAAATTGAAGCTTCTTTTTTAAGAGGGTAAATGCTTTTGACATAAAGCTAAAAATAACATCTCAATGTAGTTTGAATCTTGGTGAAAAGAATAACGCCACCACATTTAAACTACACCAATAAATCCAAAGTATCAACTTGTACTTTTTCATCTCTTATTGTCAAATAACCAATAATCTTAATTCTTCACACCTTAGATGAGTGACTTTTCCCACATGTCTATGAAAACCAAAATTTACATACCACAACGATTTTCACTGGTTTGATTTTTGTAATCCGCCTCCACAATGCTATAAAAATGCAAAAACACAGTGAAAATACATTGTATTATATGAATTTACAGTTTTACAATTATACCATTTTATATGAAGAATAACCAGAACTCAAAATAATAATATTGTTTCTACTCAAGGACAACAGACTCCTAGACAAATATAACCCAATGTGAGGCATCCAATGCAATTTGTATTGAAGTGAGTAGTGTGTCAGATCAGTCTGGTGTTGTGATATTACTAAGTCAGGCTGTTCAGTTCTTTTTAGGTGAGTATTCCCATTGGAGTTCAACACCAAGATGGGTGGGTTTTTTGACAGTTTGGCAGACAATAATATGTACTCACTCTGCAATGTTTAATGGCTGTCATGTTCTCCAACTTTCAGAATACTTTATTCCACTTACTCGTCCAATTCATGGGGATTCAGACATGTCAGTCTGAACTGCTGTCACAGATGTTTTGTGACAGCCTCAAAGTATGCCATGTATTTTTCAATTAAAGTGGACTTTGAATGTGCATGAATGTTCGACTAAATTGAATATTGTTATTTTGATTGAATTGAACCCAATTTAGTAACAAAAAAATGGTAATTTGGTATTTTGTTTGGAAAACATTGAAATTGCCATTACAAGGAGAAGGAAGTTGACAGGCATAACGGTTTGTAGAGTTCGTAGCAATG
This sequence comes from Thuja plicata, assembly GCA_018584345.1. Lineage (NCBI taxonomy): Eukaryota > Viridiplantae > Streptophyta > Pinopsida > Cupressales > Cupressaceae > Thuja > Thuja plicata. Next base: position 14,238 of record MU226946.1, read on the forward strand.
TACATGGAGACATTAGAATGAATATGAAGAACGTGGATACAGTTTTAATAAATTCAGAAGGGCGTTTTGAAATTAATTGGGTATGTTTTAAATTGTCTTTTTCAATTCCTATTCAGTGATTTATAAGGAGAAAAGAGTGAGTGAAGAATTGGATTGGAGATTAAAAAAGGGAGGAAGTGATTATATATATATATATATATAATAAGTCTATTGTAAAAGAGATGATGTCATTTTTTATGGGATATGAAAGAAAATATAAGTGGTCCTACATTTTCATATTTATAAATTTTTGTAGTATAGAATTATATATAGATGGGAAGTAAGAACACATAATAGAAATATTTGAAGAGTGTTTTAGGGTAAATAATGTAAATAGTAATAATAATTAATATGCTATAAAAAATGATAAAACATATTATTGTATTGAGTTTTGGATATGATAAGGACACACACACACACACACACACACACACACACACACACGTCTATTGATCTTTCATAGTGTTTTATTTTCAAACTTGTATAAATCACTTGTCATTGTAGATTATAAACTATCTTCTTCTTTTCGCTAGGACAATCTTTTACTCAAGTTTTGATTCTTGTATTTTTGTTTTTGATCTCTTCGTCCACTTTTGAACTTGGAAGTTGTGGCTTTGAACCTATTACCACATCTATCCATAAATGCACATTCATCTACAACAATTTAGATAGAGCAGTGTTAAAGAACACTATTAGAGTTTGTTGCATTAGGTGAGAAATGTGACTAGCTTCCTACATTGTGTCGTAGTCGAGCTCGTAGATTAGTTTAACAATTGAAACAAATTTGTAGAAACACTAAGTAAAATGTGATGCATATATTTGTTCTTATGAGTGTAGATGTTAATTCTAAGACATATTAAGTGCTCTTGCAATAATGACATAATGTGCCTCTTTTTTATATAGCTTTGGTAATCAAATGATCTATTTCTGTCCTTTTTAGAACACTCTAGCATGACATTTTCTTTTAGTTGTTGATCTAGTATCAAATTAGAAGTCAAATCGAACCCAAGATTAAATTTGAATTTAGAATTTTAAGAGTCAAAATTGCACACAATGTTAACTAAATTCAAACTCCAAATGTTAGTTTGACTCAAAAAATAAAGTAAAGAATGTGAGGCTTAGATTCGAAACCTTAGAATGTTAAAAAAAAAGCCCAGTCAACGCTTAGATAAAAACAATAAGTTTCACAAAAAAATATATTCAAATTAGACACAAGATCATTACATTAAATACAAAGAATAAAAATAAATTTAAAATAAATAAAATAATAAAAAAACTTTCCATCCTTTTTATATAAATAAAATCTAGAAATATTAAGTTTTTTTTACATAATTTCATAATAGCTCATTTTATACTTATATTCCTATTTTAGATTTAGGTTTATAATCAAAATATTTAAAACATGTTTAATTTTAAGAATTACATAATAATCAATTGATACAAATTTGGTATATATATTTTTATAAGGTAGTTTAATTTTAGCTTTGTTATGAAATGGCTATATTTTGTAATAATTATAAATTGCTTATAATTTAAATAGATAATTGATCAAGGTGGTCTATCAAAATTATGAGTATGAATGTTCTTGTACATAAAATTAGTTATCAAAAAATGTTTTTTCATAATACCTCATAATGAATTTGTATGTGTGATGTGCTTAATCTTTTGTTTATGCACCTTTCTAAATATGCTAATTTTCATTTTCGACCTATTTTGAGTTGGGTTGTTCTTACAAGAATATAGGAATTTATTTAAGACAAGGATTCATAGGCTTTATTTGTGAGCCCCCATTTCATTAAGAATTTTGAGTATGTAGCTATTTTTATAAGCTTTTTAAAAAATATAATTTTGAATATTTTTTTATTTTATTACTTGTTTATATTTTATTTCATGTGAATGTAGGTTGTTCACTAAAGATTAAGGTCTTTGTTTCACACATGTGAATTGATAGAAAAAATAAAGAAATAAATATTCCAAAAAATATATGCTTCTTATGTATTGATCTCCTTAATTGAAAAAAAAATTAATTCAAATATATACAAAAGAAGTTATGTGGCATACATTTCTATTTGATTCTAATTTTATCCTTTATTAACACCATTTTTTTAAAATGTTGTTTACTGCAATAATTAAAAGTTACACGAAAAGATTCACAATTTAATTCTAATATATATATAATCTCACACAATAGTTGCATCATCTTTGAATTCGTAATAGTTTAGGTGTTATAAGTATTAGAAAGTGAAATTTTTTAAGAATATAATGTAGATCAATAAATAATATTACTATATTAAATGGAGATTCTCACATCTAGCACATTGATGAATAAAGTGTTGGAACTATATCTTAGCAAGTTTTTGTTGTATACTTAGATGAAATTCTTATTTTTAATTTAAATAAAGATGAACATTTGGAACATCTAAGATTAGTAATAAGTATTGCATAGCTTAGATGTAGACACCTAAAAATGGCCATTGCCCCTAGGTCCTATTTTTTAGTCATCTTTTATGTCATTGGTCAATTTTGACCATTCTTGATCATTTTTGAGTCATTTTGACAATTTCTTATTATTTTGAAGCATTTTGATTTCAGTATCCTCATTGTTATTATATTTTTCATACTTTCTTTTTGATCATATTAGTGCACTCGTCAACAAAGAGTGACATTAAAGAAGAACAATGAAGCGATATTGAGTTTGCATGATTTCTTTTACATTTTCATGTTATTTGTTTATGCAAATTTTATGTAAATGCTTCATTTAAGATTAGGGATAATTTGAATATGATTTTATGCTTTTCATGGTTAAGTTTTCATATTCACACACTAACCATTTTACCTATCTACATTAGAAAAAAGGGAAATTATTGTTGAATGCAAAGAAATGCAGTATTAAGAAAAAAAAAGAATCAATATACATAAAATTTATTATTTTTTCTAATGAATTAAAGGGGGAATTGTTGAGGCCTCCACAACATGTCCATGTCTTTTCAAGATGGGGAACCATGTATTTCATTTTTCATCCTAGATTTTACTAATCTTTCATATTTTTAGTTTTAGGGGTAAATTTGAGTTGTGTTTTTCTTGCACTATTCAATGTTAAGTAAATTTAAACCTTTGGTTGTATATCAATAGACTAATGTTCAGAGACATAAATTTGATTAAAATGTTAGTAGGAGTAATGTAGTCCCATTACCTTAATATCCATGCAATTTTTATTATAAACATGACATCTTAAGCTTTGTGTCCACTCATCACGTTTTTTTTTCATTTGCATTGTATTCATGGTCACATCAAAGTAATTTGCATCAATTTGTTTAGTTGAGTCACCACCTTTTTTTTGGAGACTTATAGTTGCATTTAACTCTTAAAATTATTCTAGTTGGTCTTCGTTTGTCAAAAGGGTTGTTGTGTCAAAAATCATTAATCATCAATTGAAGAACCTGTAGAGCCTCCCCCATTTCCTTTCCATCTAGACACCCTGATGGGCGTGGATTATTTTTCGTGCTATATTTTGTGATCATGTTAGACCCTTGAGAGGTCGTACCTCCAGGATAGACCTGGTAGGTAAGTTCCTTATGTTGGTGCTTTATGGATTTTGTATGCTTTGGACAATGATGGGAGCACAAGGTTCCATGATGTGCACCATTTCATGTTGTTTCTATACTCATGTGGATAAGCCTGGGATGCTATGTTTTCACTAATGTTAATTAATCCAACTGATTAGTATGAGATTGCACGTTAGTGTATGTGTTGTGCAAATTGATAGGGTGCAAGGAATATGGAGATTTTCAATAAGATTAGTTGTGCTTAATGCTTGGTGCTTAAAGGGTTTTTGGATGTGAGTGTAAATCAGTCAGTTGAGTTAAGTTGTGTTTAGTATGTATTGGTATTCTTGAAATAGTTAAAAAGGATAATGGAAATAAGAAATGGATTGATTAAATCAAATATATTATTTTTACATGCAGTAAGGTTAGTAGAATTAGACTTGTTTGACATGTACTTCATGTCTATGATTGATGAATCCGATTCTATGAATGATTCAGTATTTTGATTAGGATACTTATACTAATGATTCCTATGATGAATATTCTTTTGATGTATTTAAATGACGCATAATGATTGACTAGATTAAAAGACTATTATGATGCAAATTAATAAATGATTTCGTGAAAACTCAAGATAATGATTAGAGGAAGCCCTGAAATGGATTTGATAAGTTATTACATGATGTTATACTATTTTGATACATTAGACTTATACAGATAGAGACTTCATATCATTAGACCTTAGGTGATGATTTTTATTATTTTGAGGATGTTAGGATATACTTTATATGTTTGGATTTACTAATCTTGATGATATGATATAAAGAGGAAATTGAATCCTGCATATTACATTTTGATTGGGAATGGACTCATCAAATGTGTTTCGAAGTGAATGTGATGTCAATTTAAAATTACATATGATGTCTTGATTTCACAAATACTTAAGGATACTTATGATAGTTCAATTTCAGAAGAAAAAAAAAAACATAATGATGAGATTCTATAATAGTTGATGAGTGTATATACTTTTGCGTTTGGAAATATTATAGCATATGTTATTTTAATTTACGATGAATTTTGTGAAATACAAAGTATTAATAGATGTGTTTCATGTTATCATTAATGTTGTGTTTTTATATACATATAGTTTCTTTCATGAACTACTAATATTTTGATCTAGTGTGTAGGAAATTGACCATAGAATTTAAATGCGGGGAATCAAGGATGGATTAATGTGAAAATCATGTTAAGCAAAGGTTAACTCTAAGGGGAGATATAACTTCTTTGTTATGTGTTTATTTAGTGAGCATATTGTTTGAATGTTTAATTATTTTGTAAATGTGTTTTACCACTTGGCATTCCATGTGTGTAGTAATGTGATGTGCTTTTTATGCTGTGTAAATTGACACATGTGCATGCGATTTGGCATGACCAAGTGAGTTGGAGTTGGTTAGATGCTTATATTAGAGTCATCTTGTAGAGTCCCTAGGTTAGGTATCTTGGTTGTTGTTCCATTAGAGGGAATCTCATTTTGTATTTTTGCAAGTCAACTCATAGTGGACTTTTGAGGGGTTAAATGAAGTCCTAGGGGTTAGTTAGGGTTGGATTTAGATAGCCCAATATGTGTAATATGGGTTAGGGGTTAAATTTTGACCAATAGAACGCCCAAACCTCAATTTTGACCTTTCAAAAAGTGCTCTTTTTGAGAGTGACGAGTTTGAAAACTGTGACCAATCATTAGGTAGGATTTTTCCTTTTAGTAGAATTTTGGAGGCTGATTGCCCACTCTCCAAACTTGGAGACTTCTAGGTCAAGTTGGTGATTTTGGTGAAGGAAGGAAAAACCAAGGGAGGGAAAGCTCAACTCAAATTTCATTTTGCCATTGCTTGGAGCAAGGTTGGTGCTCCTATCAAACATGTTTTCCTTTTACGTTTTGTGTGTGTAAATGTAGTGTTGTATTGTGTTGTTATTGTGAAGCTTCAAGCTTCGTTCATGGATTTCCTTGTGTTCTATTTTTTGTTGGTTTTTGTTTGTTATGTTATGGGTGTGCAAGACTATACTCACTCTTGGGAGGGGAGAGAGCCTTGAGGGTGAAGGATTTTGGGAATGCCCAAATAGTGTAGAGTCTCCCCTCATGGAGGAGAGGTATATGACATGGAGTATGGGCTCCATGTTGCCATTTTTTGTTCTACAAATTTTGGGGTGATAAGGGGAGAAATTTGTATGTAAAATGAGAGAATGATGTTGTGATATTTCCTTTGTGAGGCATTGATCATGGATCTATTGATCCTTGTTGAAGGTATTGATAATTTGTTATTTTGAAATTCTCCTATTTAGGTTCATGTTCCACCTTCACCCCTCTTCATGGGTTTAAGGGGATCCCTTGTGAAAACCATGGGAATTGGGAGTTTTATGTAAATGTTATGTTGCTAATTTGTTTTATGTTTAAAGTGGTTGTTCCCATCCATTCTTGGTTCCCCAAGCTCGGGGTCGCTTTGTAATGGCCTAGGTTGGGAGGTGAGCCTCCATGGTGAACCTTTGTAAATTTATAGGTTATGCTTGAACTCTTGAGGAAGAATATGAAAGCTTGGGAAAAGGAAGATATGAGTGTTGAGAGACCCATGTGAATATGTCCACGATTCAAATCTTTGTATCAAAACAAAAAAAATGTATAATCATCTTTGTTTAGGAAAGCTTCTATTTGATTAAGTAGCATTTTGATGCCTTTTGTAAGTGGTGGTGGATTGAGAGTTAGAGTGTTTGAAAATTTTATTGCTGGTTTGAAAAATAATGTCCTCAAAGAAAATGATAAAGGGCCTATTATTATTGGAAATTTTGTGTTGTAAAATAGTAGTATGAATTTCTATGGTAGGGCAATTGAAAATCATATGCACATTGTGTTATTAACGATGAATGAATATTACTTTGAAAAAAAAGAGTAGATGTAGTCCTGTTATGGTTAGATTTATTTCCTTTCTTTCGAAATAATTGGTTCTTTCAAAACAAAAAAAAGGGAGACTTAAAAAACATTTAACTAGATTCACTGGGTGGGCAACGAAGGTTTGAGTATTTCTCTTGAATCCACTGATGGAAAAATCTATTTCTTATGTTTTTGGAAACTAGATTCACAAAGCTTTGATATGAATTTGGTCTCATTTCAAATGGTTTGGTGTAATGAAAGAAATGTGGTGCCCTAGATGACTGTTTCTCTCATTTTTATGCTATTTTGGGACTATACAATGAGGTCTCTGTACAAGGGTCGTATCTCTCAATTGCATCGTTTGATTTGGCTAAATTATGGATATGTTTTAAGAAGTCTAGATTTCTGCATTTCCACCAGAGTGATTTTCAAAAGAAGGTTTGATGAAAAAGTTATGAATAATAGAGTGAAGTGCTATCAAAACTGTCATAACTAGGATAGTCATGAAGACTGAAAACTCTTATTTTTATTGGTTTGGATTTTGGACTCATGAATCATCTAGGAAGTTGGTAGATGATCTTAATTGATGTTGCTAGTACTTAGGTTGTTGTGATGTTTTATGTTTCTTGAAAGCATTGAATGATAAGACTTTATGGATGTTTAGAAGGTTTGGATCCTAATGATGGATTGGTGACTATGAAGGTGACTTGATAAGGGTGACTGAAAGTGGATTATTAAGTTAACCAATATTAAGTGGGAAGGTTTATTTAATGAGATGTTAATTAGAATTGATATAGGACACAATTTTTTTTATTTAAATTAAATTTGGGGTGAAAATTTAATAAGATAAACATTCAAATTTAGTGATTATTATATTTGAACAAATCTAGCGATTTTATAATTAATGGAAAAATTTACTATGGTCCTATGTGGTAATTGTAATTTCAGAAATAATTAAGTGACTATATTAAATTTAAGCTTAGGGTAACTTTTTTTTTTTGAAGACTGAAAATTTGGTAATAAAATACAAATTAAATGCAATTTTTATTATGAGTTAATTAATATTAATAGGTGGTATTTTAACCAACATGATAATTCATAGTAAGTTGTATTAGAATTAATCTAGGGGTGGATGTTATAGATAATTCAGGTTGGAGCTTTATGTCCCCCTCAGGTCCTATATTAACGAATTCTTATTTTAATTGAGTCAGAGGGTATAATTAGATGATGCTTTAAAAAAAAAATTAAATTAATGGAGGACATTTCTGTTAGAGTAATAGTCTATCGGGTTATTAATTAAATCATTTTGATCTAATTACTAACTCACCTATTCACTCTAGTTGCTTAAGCTAACCTTAGGTTTTCCCTTTTAGGGTTTTGTGATTCCTTTTATAAGGATTCACTTCTTTGCATTTCATAGAGAGATTGTATTCATTATTGTTGTCAATAGAAGCTTTATTCTTTTCAACATGGATTTCACTCCTCTGGCTTTTTGGCCTCCACAGTTTCTCTTCTTCTGTCTGCTTCTTGCTTCTTCATGTGACAGTCTTGCATGCAGGTGTTCTTGGGTGGATTTGTTTTCCTCAAATCTAACATGGTATCAGAGCCATCTTGCAGCTGGCTGTTCGTTCTTTGTTGAAGCAAGCGAGGGTTTGTAGAAACACCAGTCTTTTCTAGTATTTTTTATTGGTTCTGGGGGTCTTTGTTTTTTGGGGCACTTTGGACCAAAATCGACCTCACGATTGCGTCCAGAAGGCCCAAAAACCCCAGAATCCATATAAGGCACATTCATTTTGGACACCGGGGAGTCTGGGAGAAATTTCTTATCCTTCCAAGGCCGTACGGGCACGGTTTTCGAGAAAAAATAATATATTTTTAATATTTTTTGGCATTTTTGGGCGGGTTTTAAGGCACGCCACCAGCTCGCCACCTGCGCTCCGCTCCTGGCTCACCGCGCCGCCCAGCGGCCACTCCACCACCGCTCCGCGACCCGCGCCGCCGCCAGCCACCGCTCCGCGGCCCCCGCCGCTCGGCCACTGCCGCACCGCGGCCCCCGCCACTGGCCCCTGCCTCCTCTGCGCCCCCGCGGCACCCACCGCTCAGGCTGCGCCACCCACCGCTCCGACAGCGCCACCACCTGGGCCCCCGCGGGCTTTTTAGCCCTGCGGTCGATCACATGGGTGACCGTGGGCCCAGGCTTAGCCCCTGAGCGCGCCATGCGCCCGGGGGCCCAATTTTTTTAGCCCCTGGGGCTTAAAACCAGGGTTTTAGTGCCTTTTTGAGCCCTTATCACTGTTTTGGCTCTATCTGGAGCATACAGAGGCCTTTTTTGGACTTCGTTATATCATCGAAAAGCTCTTTCCGAGCTCTTTCCGAATATGGTGATTTGGTTTTTGGGTTCTGCCATTTTGACAGTGTTTTCTACTGTTGAAGTCTGATATTTGTTTTTGCCTTTCGGGAGTCATATCTGGCTCATCCGGACTCCTTTTTTGGCAAACCAGATATCATCGGAAAGCTGATTCAGTGAACTATTCAGTTGCAGGGGTTTTTTTCCAGATTATGCTCCAAATTTTCTCTCCTCTGAGTTTGGTAGTTTTTGCACTCTGGCGGATTGCTTGGGTTTACAGGTCTTGGGATCTCTTCTACTATACTTCTAGCTCACTCTTCATCTGACTTCTGAGCTTGTATGCTTCTCCACTATTGTATTTTTGTTCTGTAAACGCACTGAGATAAAGTGCCTACTTTTGTATATCTGGGATCTTGTACACCTTGTGTATTTTTTGTACTTGCACTTAGTTATAAAGTGCCATGGGGGGTTATGATGATTATGCCATTTTAGGTGCATCCACCTTTGTCAAGTGAGCGTACCTTCCATGACATTAGCCCATGCTGTGTGTCAGTGACACCACCCTTTATCCTGTGTTTATACTTCTGTTGCACTGTTGGTGTTCCTGGTTCTTTTTTCTGCCAATGTTTTTGGCATTGCATTTCAGTGTTCCTGTCACCTCTCCCAGTTCAGCATTATGGGGGGGTTCACCTGTTGGTTCTATTTCTTCCTGGTTCGATTGATCAGCTCTTCAGACATTGTCTTCTCTACCTGGTCA
>MU226946.1:46344-70013 GCA_018584345.1 Thuja plicata
TTTCCTCATTTGTCTATTCCTCCTATCTTCCAACCTCACTCGCTTTGCATAAAATCTTATCCTCCATTTTTCTCTTTCATCTTCCTTTCCCTATTAGCATCTTTGAGCATATCATTTTGAATCCTTGACATATCATGGTTTATCCTTTCAAGGAGCGTTATCTAAAAAGCTTTCCTTCTTCCAATATATATATATAAAATAAAAAAGAGAAAAAAATAAAAAAGAGAAAAAAAATTTAAAGAGAAATAAGTTCTTCCTATGGTGAAAACCACTCCCTTGTGGCACCTTGGATAAGTACCATGATGAAAACCTGGAAATTAGGCATCATGTGTAGTTCTTCTACATCTTTCATCCATTCTGTATTCTCTCTTTGATCTTGACAATGTTGATCTATACACGAACATTTGGGCTATCTTGTGAGCTATCTTACGATGATCTTGCTTTCATTCCTTTCATGTTTTCATCTCTATCTTCCTCCATTCATTTTTGCATATCGTTATCGTTTTCCCCTTTGGTCTTGATCTAATAGAAAAAAGAAAAAAAAGAGAGTAAAACACGGTGCTATGAAGCCTCTTGAGATGTCTATTCCTTTCGACTGCGTCCTTTCCTACTCTTACATTGCGCTTTTGTGACTTATCCTATGTTGGCCTTTCATTCTTGTCCAAATGTGCTTTACATGATGTTTCTTTTCTTTTCCCTAGCTGGGGTACTCTTGAGGAGTTTGCCTTTGAGGATTTCTTCCCTTCATTCTCCTTCATTCTCATGTCTTCCATCTCGTCCACCAGCTTGCTAATCCCTCATGTCTTCCACCTTTCTAAACATTGGGACTGCACGATGTGATCTTGCTTGGGAGTATGATGCCCATTTTGTTTGGGAGAATCCTTTGTACATACTTATTGATCCTGAAAAAATCTAAAAAAGGATATATTGTCCAAAATTTTAAAAATCAGAAAATGTCCTGAAAAAATGATCATCTTAGTGAAAACCTAGCGATAGGCGCTTTGATGTATCTTCAAAAAAATTATATATTCCAAAAATACAAAAAAATCAAAAAATTCAAAAATTCAAAAAAATAGAAAAAAGTGCCTTGGTGAAAACCTAGAAACAGGCGCCTTGGTAGCAAAAATTCAAAAAAATTATAAAAAAGTCCTAAAAAAAGAAGAAAAAAATGAAAAAAGTGAAAAAGAGAAAAATTGTAATAAAATCCAAGTGGTGAAAACCTGGAAACGGATGCTACTTGAGGCCTTTGCACCCCTATTTTTTAGTGCATGTCCTCGACACTTAGCCTTTCTCCATCATGGCTTGTCCTTGTTGCCTTGGTTTGGAATTGGTCTTTGTATTTGTCTAGGGGGCGTAACTGTATTAGCTTTGGTCTCTTGGATGCGTTAGTCTTTAGGACACCCCACAAATGGTATTTTTCAATACCACTCTCAACTATATTTTTCAATACAACCCTTGACATTGAGTGTTTTTCAACACTTATCGGTTTTGTCTTACCTTGTTTTGTCATGTGGTCTTACTTGCTTGCAAGCATTCAATCCTTATCCTCGGAACTCAGTATCAGTTAACAGACTTAAATTTTTAAACACAACACTTAATGCTTGAGCTATGTCATGATATTTTCTTTGTGTGCTGACTGTTATTGATTTTCGTTGAGTGTCCTTGTCTGATAAGTCTCTCCGTGATGCATAGCTAGAGGACTTGGGGCATGGGGCATATTTTTCTTTGCTTCCTTCTTTATACTTAACTGTTTCTGCACAACCATTCTGTTGGTCATCCTGGCCTCTATGCCTTGATGTGAGCGTGGTTTTGCTATATTAAATTGGGTAAGCTAACATCACAGTCATCTTGACCTTCATGTCTTTGATGCTTATGTTAGAATCTTTCCACATTCCAATCAGATATAAATCACATTCATATCTTCATAGTTGCACTTGTGACTAGTGATGATTGTGTAATTTTCTGATGTCCGTTAATAATGGCCTAATGATGAAAATAAGTTCCTTTACATTCTTTTATGAATGATGAACACAAAGTCCCATGTTACAGTTGCTCCATTGCGAGTACACCTTTGCATTTTCATGTAGCTTGCATTGTTAGACCTCATGTTAGTTTGCATTTTAGGTTGCACTAGCACTTGCACCTAGGAAAGGTGCAATGGTCACGCCGATAGTGAAATATAATGGGGGTCTTCTTCTTCTTCTCCTTCTTCACTTGTGTCTTCTTCAACCTCGTCCTTGTCTTCTTCTTCTTGCTCCTCCTCCTCTTTTTCTTCTTCCTCCTCCTCCTCATCCTCCTCCTCCTCCTTCCTCTTCCTCGTCCCCTTCTCTCCTCGTCATCTTCCTCTGCCTCCTCCTCCTCCTCCTCCTTCAAATGAACTAAAATGCATAAATTTGATGTAAACGATAATCAACTAAAAGGACCATTTGAATCAAACCTACCACCATCCCCATGCCCCAAATGGAGAGGCAGATGCCTCTCCAGTGGTCAAATTATTTGTACCCTTCACTTCCCCTTCCACTTTCCTTGTTACTTCATTGTACTTCCTGGCCTCTCATAAACCTTAACATCCAACTAACATCAGACAAAAATTTGTTAGCATATATAGCATAATTGTTCCTCCTCCTCCTCCTCCTTCCTTCTCCTTCCTCTTCCTCGTCCTCTTCTCTCCTCGTAATGTTACTCTGCCTCCTCCTCCTACTCCTCCTCCTCCTTCAAATGAACTAAAATGCATAAATTTGATGTAAACGATAATAAACTAAAAGGACCATTCAAATTAAACCTACCACCGTCCCCATGCCCCAAATGGAGAGGCAGATGCCTGACCAGGGTCCAGTGGTCAAATTCTCTGTAGCCTTCACTTCCCCTTCCACTTTCCTTGTTACTTCATTGTACTTCTTGGCCTCTCATAAACCTTAACATCCAACTAACATCAGACAAAAATTTGTTAGCATATATAGCGTAATTGTGTTTCAAAGATGTAATTTTCATTGGTCTGTGTTTTCTAATGACAATGACTAATTTACTGGTGTGCATTGACCTTTCATTACACTTTTCCAATTGTGTGCAGAAGAAGGTATTTGGCATTCATATTTCCACCTATCAAATTTGCATTTTTTGTTACATCTCTCCCAATTCTACATTCACTTCAATTATTAATAGTGCCTCTACATGTCAATGTTAAGCAATTCTACATGTCACATCTTTACTACTATAAATTATGCCTTTCATACAACACCTGAGACCATTACATGTTAACAAAAAAAAATTAAAACATGTTAGTGGAAATAAGATAAAGTTAATGAAAAGAAGATAGGGGAAGTATAAGATAAGAAAGAGGACTTTAAGTTTTTAAAATTTATGTGAAAATGATAAATCTTTTAATTTTTTATATTAGTTTATTTGGTAATTTTTTTTAACTTTTCAGATCTAAGAAATGCATTACATGTAGTTATGGGTAGTCAACTTTAAAGTCACAATTATTGGTACAATATTGCAAGATGTAAAAAGATTCACAACTGAATTTAAGATGTAAAATGATTTCTTAATAGAAGTTTTTTTAGTTAAAATTTAAAAAACCTCTAAAATGAAAATCGCACAACAGTTTAAAATTAAAAAAATCTCCGTAAACAAATGGCAATTCAAATTGTTTATAAACATTTGTAAACATTTCTTTTTAAGATTAGTTTTACTTAAAATAATATTATTAGTTTTAAAGTTGTAGATTTTAACTTAAGCACTTAAACTAGTGTTTTATATGTATCACTTGAACTGCAAATTCTTACATTTTAACTCAAATTTTTAAGTGCACAAATTAATTTAAACAAACACATATCATGAGACCACCAGCTCCACAAATATCTTGTGAAAAAGTTGAGCAACCACTAGTAACCAAAATAAGCTAAGCAGCATGGGAACATGCCCTAATTCCTCATCTATAAAAGAAGGAATTAACACAAATTCACAAATCATTCTTCAAATACTCTTTTACTCAAATTAGGTGCGATTGTGTTCTATTTCTGTCCATAAATGTTGCTGAAGGTTATTGAGAGCTCTATTTACGGACATAAATTAAAGCACAATAGTATCTAATTTCAGTAAAAGAGTATTTTAAGAATGACAACAAAATACACAGAGTTTATTCAAATCCTCAATCATTTCAAATCTTTATTTGGTATAATGAATACATAAACTTGAGCTTCAAACGTTCTAGTGTACCGAATTATTACCAGATTGAAAGAGTTGTTTAAGAGCCATAAACTTCTGTTAAGGTTTAATAAGTTTGTTCAAAAGGCTTTGAAATGTTATTTCCTTCCAAAGAATTTTTACAGAAGGAAGAGAAAGTTCAGTTTGAAGAAGCCCTGAGATATATTACAAAGATTAAGGTAATTGTGAATATGATTCATTTTGATGAGAGATTATAAACTGTGATTTTTAATATTGATAAAGGAAAACAATTTTAGATATAAGAGATTTATCTTATATAGAAAGGAGCATGTTTATGACTCTGCTTTCCAATTTTCTTAAGCTACAATTCCTTTCCAGAAAATTTAATTTGATATGTTTTTTGCAGGTGAAATTGCAATTTGTGATCATCAAGATCTTGTAGATGAATTCGCATATTTTCTTGTAGACTGCACAAGTAAATTTCCTATTCCCCATTTTCAAGCCGTTAAATGGTCACACAAAGAAGACATGAGCAAGAAGGTATGTCACAATATATGATATATCTGATTGCTTTTCCATCCCTTCTTGGAATTTAACTTTATCATGTTTTCAAACTTTTCTTATTGTTCATTTGTCTGGTTTTGCAGCAGGGATGACCAATTTATTTCACTTTAATAATAACCGCCACCAAGCTCCCATTTTCCGTTAAAGAAAGATCTTGAATCAGCACACAAAGAAATATAAACAAATCACTACAATCAGAAAATGTATTTGAAGATAGATTGAAATGATTATATGAAGACAAGAAAATCTCTTCATGCAAACAGTAAAAGTACAAATCTTGAAAGAAAATCAAAGAAAATAAAATATTGCGATAACCACAAAGCTCGAAGATATCTTACAGATTTATGTGCTAAGAAATATACCTCAAGTTTCGATCAAAGATGGATTGCTCATGTTGATCACAACCTACTAACGGTGAGTTCTTCTTGCTAATGCCATGGATGAGACGAACAAAAATAGATTATTTGAAAAAACTTTCCAAACTTTCCATTGAGCCAAATAAACAGTAAGAAGAAGTATAGAGCCAAACCTGAAATCAGATCTTCCGTAGCACATAAAGAGAAGCATACAAAAATGCAATCATGCAAATTAACTGCATTAGAATTTGGCAACACTTTGCCCTGCTACAATTCAATTTTCTCTATATTTTCAAATTAGAAACGGTAAAACGGTTATGCACAACAGTTTGCATTGTTTACTAAAAAATAGTTTCATTTAATTTTTTGAAACAATTCATGTATTAAATAAAATCTATCTATCCATCTACCGGTTGCATGACAATTTACTGGCTGCATGACTAACTATAACTATAACAATTTAAGAATAACTATATCAATTTAAGAATAACTATTTTGATATGAAAAAGAACAATTGTCTTCACATAAAATCATGATTATTACGGGTATAAGACAATTTACCGGTGCATGACACTTTTCTGTCAGTGGGCAAAGCCCACAATAAAAAGGCTATCGGCTTAATTATGAGTTTGAGAGGGTTTTCCTTCATCTTTCTTGTGGACTTTTAATCAACTGTGATCACTTTTTGATCTTCATTCCCTTATCTTCTTTCGTGATCTCAATCAAAATTTTCTATCTTACACAGTTGATTAATTTTGGGGCAAATTATCTTTCTTCTCTCCATTTCTTTCCACCTCTTCCAAAATTCTATCTTTCATTCGCTTTCACCCCACTTCTTCTTCTTCTTCTTCTTCTTCTTCTTCTTCTTCTTCTACTTTTCTTCTAATTCAACCTTGGGGCATAATATTTTGTGCTTGATGATCTAGCTTGGTTATGTGATCTTTATATCTTTCATCTTACATCAAGAACCTTATCTTTAGTTCGATTTGATCAAAATTTATCAATTTGTTGTTTCTCCTCTATCTCATTTCGATTTCGATCACGAGGGGGCAGTACCTATCAAACTTCAATCTTTGATTCAACTTTATCAATTATATCAGTCTTGCTTGATATTCTTATCTTTGACATGTCAATTACTTATTTTGGTGTTGACTTTGTCTTTTTCAATTGTGCTTATTTTTGTCCTGATGTGTTCCCAAATCGACCACATGTCTGGGTTGTTTTATGATCCCAAGTCGACCTCACACTTCAACTGCATTCTTTGACCACATGTGTTCCCGAGTCGATCATACATTTGTCAAAGAGGGGCAAATGTATGCACCCTAAAATGGTCGCCTAGACTTTGGGCCCCATTTTATCATTTTATCAATTTCCCGAATCAATGCTTTGCAACATTTTCAATTCAAATCATTTTCCTTGATCAAATTGTAATTAATTCATTTATTTCAATATTTCTTAAGGTTTGATCATTTTTATTTAATTAAAAGATTTAATCTCCCTTTTAATTAAATACAATTCATCTCATTTAATTAAAAGATTTAATCTCCCTTTTAATTAAATTCCTCTTATTTAATTAAATTCAATTCCTCCCATTTAATTAAATAAAATTTTTCTAATTTATTTAATTATAAAGAAAGTCCCTCTTTTAATTAAATAAATAAAAATCCCCACTTAAAGCACTTTATTTGATGAAAAATGAAATAAATTAAATGAAAATTAAATAAAAATCCCCTTTTCTTCACATCTTCCTAAGTGGTGGCTTTTTGCCTCTTAATATCAACCATTGATCAATTCTTTTTGCCTCTTAATCTCAACTGTTCACTTTCTTATAAAAGGAGACCTCTCATTCTCATTCACATAATCATCTTTTTCATAGTATTGTTATGCTGCAGGTTTGGAGAGCAATTTTGGAGAAGGATTTGAGCACTTGAGCTTGGATATTCCAACTTCTCTCTTCTTTTCTTCTTCTTCTTGCATTCATGGCTATTCATGTAGATTAGCTTCATGTTTACTTTCATATATTAATCATGCATTGTTATCATTTAGATTTTTTTTTTTTCATGCATTGTTATCATATAGAGTAGATCTCATTTTCATGCATTTGAATCTCTCATTTCATGGTGTACTTGCATAGGCACTAACTAGGTCAATATGAGGGCCTCCATTTCACACCTTTGCACTCCATGACTAGAGAGCTATGGATCGATATTTGAGGCCTCATTCTTGAGCAACCTTGGATGGAATGATTCATAGAAGTGTGTCAATATTTTAGCACATAGGAAGTGTGTGCTGAAAATGTGACACACTTCTATGAGTCATTATATCCAAGATTGCTCAAGAACGAGATCCCAAATGGTGACTCATAGCTCCCTATTCATGGAGTGCAAGGGTTTGTGACGAAGGCCCTTAGTTTAGACCTAGTTATGCCCATGCAAGTACACCATGAAATGAGAGATTCAAAGAGGAAAAGCAAGAATGCTAGTCTCCATGATCATCAAATATGCATTGCAAATGATAATGAAAACTATTCTTTATGATAACAATTCATGAAAGGAAACTAATCTATATGATAACAATGCATGAAAGGAAATATGCAAAACTAATCTATGAAGGAAATATGCAAGATTAATCTATTGAAAGGAAATATGCATCTAAATTAACATGAATCTACTCTAAATGGATTGCCATGGATGCATGAGAGAAGAAGACAAGAAGAAGAAGAAGAAGTTGCATGGTTCAAGCTCAAATGATCAAACTCTCCTCCAAAATTGCTCTCCAAACCTGCATCATAACAGTAACATAAAATTGTATCTCTTGATTATCCAAATGAGAAGGAGAGGTTTCCTTTTAAAGAGCAATGGACAGTAGAGATTAAGAGGTAAAAAGAAATGAGCAATGGTGAAGATTAAATCTTGGTTGATCCATGTGCTCATATCTTCAAAAGGCAAAATCAAAGGCTATGATTAAGAGGCAAAAAGCCCACCACTTAAGAATATGTGTGAAGAAAAATGAGTTTTATTTATTTTTATTTAATTTATTTCCTTTTTCAACACAAAGAGGGATTTAAGTGAGGGGTTTATTTAATTAAAAGAGGGATTTGCTTTTAATTAAATAAGATTATTATTTTTAATTAAAAAGGAGATTCTAATTAAATAAGATAAAATTATTTAATTAAAAGAGATTTTAATTAAATAAGATAAGATTATTTAATTAAAAAAGAGATTTTAATTAAATAAGATTATTTTATTAAATAAAAAGGAATTGTTTTCTTTTAATTAAATAAGATAATTGATGAAATGATCAAACCTTAGGAAATATTGAAATAATTGAATTAATTATGATTTGATCAAGGAAATTGATTTGAATTAAAATGTTACAAAACATTGATTCATGAATTTGATAAATTGATTTTGTCATTTGATAAATTGAAGAATGGGGGCCCATAGTCTAGGCGACCATTTTAGGGTGCATACATTTGCCCCTCTTTGACTAATGTGTGATCTTTATGGGAACACATGTAGTCAAAGAATGTAGTTGAAGTGTGAGATCGATTTGGGATCACATGTGATCGACAGATGAAAACACATCAGGACAAAGATAAGCTGATTGAAAAAGACAAGGTCAACACCCCTGTAAATAGGTAATTGACATGTCCAAGATAAGAATCTCAAGTAAGGTTTCCCCAAGTGGAGCAATTGATAGGATTGATCAAACTGAATCAAGGATTGAAGTTTGATAGGTACTGCCCCCTCGTGATCAAAATTGAAATGAGATAGAGGAGAAAAAACAAATTGATAAATTTGATCAAATAAAACTAAAGATAAGGTTTTTGATGTAAGATGAAAGATATAAAGATCAAAGAACCAAGGTAGATTATCAAGCATGAAAGTGTTGATCTCTAAGTTTTGTTGATCATTAGTGTTCCACACTTAGTCATTTATCTAAGCAGTTTAGCCGGTCATCACTACGACCGAGCTATCCAGTATAGGTCGAGCTATCTGACATAGTTGTTTCCGAGTAGATAATGGTTGCTGAGTGACTCAAAAATTAAGAAAAATTTGATCATGTTCATGCTGAGCGCCAGAGTCTTAATGTGTCGAGCAAGACAGTTTTGACATACATGTTAGGAATGACACAAACTTGAAGGTAAACTATTTTGGGCCGACTTGTTCATGCATTTAATGATTTCAACAGAGTTAATTATGCATTAATTATTTGATCCCAATGCGTGGCATGGAGTCAATAAAAAAATTGGAATGCCCAAGTGGCATAAGCATTTGATCCTGATCCTTGATCTAGATCTAGATGCGAGATTCGTAAAGTGTATATGATTGCTTCTTAAACCCTAAACATAGTGGAGTAGGTGTGTATGAAAGGAGAAGTGTATGTATACATGAGAGATGTACAAAGGGTTATTTTGATAGAAGAAGCATAGATCTAGCAGAGTGAAAGAGCAGTGAACAATAGAGTAAAGACATATCAGATTATTAGATCAGAGATGGTATTGGAAAGAGGAGATCCATTATCAACATCAGAGTGCATAATGAAGGATCAGTTCTTGAGACATTCTAACCAGTGTATCAGATGAAATCTCTTGACAGAGTGGTTCTAACAGACCTTTCTAAATCTCTTAGCCGAGTGCTTACTTTGTTGTAAGTTTAAATCCTTTTACAAGGTAGATTGTAATGATCTATAACTCTTATCCAGGTAGACCTTTAACCAGGTAGATTACATATTGTGATCAAATTTTGTATCCCTAACAGGCACACTTTATTGCTGTAGTAGTGAAGATTTTTGTGGGTGTCACCCCCACCCCATTTTTACCTTATTGGGTTTCTGGGTTACCAAAATTTTGTGTCTTGAGTTATTTATTTACTGTCATGGATGCTACTAGTTGTTAGATCAATTACATTTATGTATGACTGTGGATCAGTTTTATTTTAAAGGATAAAAGTTTTAAGATCTGATTCATCCCCCCTCTCAGTATGTTTCTTTCCCATATTCTATTTCCAACAATCGGTATCAGAGCTCAGTTCTCCTACAAAAGGTTTTAATCAGCTTGAGAGTACAGATCTGGAGATGGAGATTTACAAATTGGGTAAAGTCATTGAGAATCAAAAGATTGAAATTCAGCTAGCTTTACATAAGCTTGAGATAGCAAGACAATAACTAAAGAAGTCCTTGCAAGCAAGGAAAGATTTGGCCAAACAAATGAATGACGCTCATTATCATGAAGAAGACACTGCAAATCTATTTCAGAATAGAAACTCTACTGAGAGCAATGCAGCAATTGTAGATCTATTGGAAAGGAACAATACATTGTGTGAAGAAGTCAGAAACCTGAAAAAAGAATAAGAAATGCAAACAGTAAGACTATGTGAAGTAGTGGAACATAAGAAGAAAGCTGAAGATGACAAAGCTATGGCTGAAGAAGACAAAAGAATGATGACTATTAGACTTGATGAAAGGACACATGAAGTACAAATGATGACAAAAAATCAGGTTGACATGGTGAATCAAATGCTACTTGCAAATCAGGAGATCAGTAGGAAAGACATGGAAATGATAAATATGAGATCTGAGAATAGCCAATTGAAAGATGAATTGAGATATGAGAAAGAACTGAATGAAAGATTGAATAGACCCAATGAAGCTTTGACTCATTTTGAAAACTTGATGGAAGCATCAAGGAGATCTAAAGATTCTTCTAGATTAGGCCACATTGAACAACATACATCTACAGAGAAAGGAGAATCATCTAAGATTGGTGAAAATAGGAATGCAAAGTCAAAACACAACAAGCCTGTATGCCACCACTGTAGAAAATCAAGACACACATCAAACATTTGCCGAGGCAAGAATGGTAAGTCCAATCCTAAACCAAAGTTCAATGGTTATTGCTTTAACTGTAAGAAGTTTGGACATCAAGCACATGAATATTGGGCAAAGGCAAATAATGCACCCCCCACACCTAGATTCAATGGGTATTGTTACGACTGTCAAAAATTTGGACATAGAGCACAAGATTGTAGATCTAATGCTAAACAACAATGGACATCAAAGACACAAGAAAAATCACCAAGGAAGGGTAACACTTAAAATTGGGATTATAACACATGGCATAGTTGTCATTACTATGGTGAGTATAAACGTGTTCCAAAAAACTACATAAAGACATATTTCAGAGGTAAATCTAAGAGTTGGATGAATGGAAGCCTAGTTTTCTATAATTGTTTGAAAATTGGTCATCCTAGTAAAGATTGCAAAACAAGGGTACCTGCTCCCACTATTGAGAAGATTAGAGCACAGATGAACCAAACATGGATAAGGAAAGCAGAACCATGCAACAGTAAAGCTATTGAAGTCGAGGTTACCCAATCCAATGGTTCAGGTGATCCCACCATCACCAATTAAGAAAAAGAAGGTATGTAAGGAACTGTGTTTATATCTCATATCTCTTATTAGTTCCTAAGATATAAAAGTGCAATAGTCCATATCTGCATATAATAAGATGGATCAAGATATATTTTGAGTTGTGTAGCGAGCAAAGTTAAAATGCACTATAGGTGTCAAGCAACAGTATATTTCTAATGTATGTTGAGTAAGTTTTGTTTGATGACCGAGAGGAAAGTGAATTTTGTGAGTCGGCCGAGGAGAGCTGTTTGGCACTCACTCAATGGAAAGAACATTTAATGTTGACCTAAATTTTGACCGTTGGAGCTTATATAAAGGGAAGAGCTATTTCATTTCTTCTCACCATGCGATTAAGAATTTCAAAAGAGTGATTGTGCATTTGTGAACTTGAACTCTGCAAAGATTTTTGAAGATTTCTACAGCGTGCCGCCGGAAACCTCTTTAGTGGAAAAGTGCAGATTTTGGTACTTGCCAAGTTACTCTATTTGTGATCCTTGAAACCCTATTTTTTAGAGAAAATGGCCTCAAGTTCTTCTGCACCAACTAAGAGAATGGAGAAGGAGTTTCTAAATGTTCAATTGGTAAGGAGCGACACCTGTGCGCCTCCTAATTTCTGAGCAGTTCCTAAGAGCGCCATCAAGGGTGATCTCACTGGAGCCCTATCGTTAATTCCACCAAAAGTACTCATGATCCATGATATTACCTATCATACTATATGTGCAAGATTAGTGATGTTGGAGATCATGAACTAAGACAATCTTACAACAAGTTATGCATAGATGGATCAAGATTGTTCTGAGTTGAATACATGACATAAACATATGGCTAGAGAATGGATCAGTTAAGATTACAAAGGAAATCATCCATCGTGTCTGGTTATCCAATTCTAAATGGGAAGAAATCTATGAGATGTCAGAGTAAGGAAAACATTGAAGAATTCACTAGAGTCGTTTGGAACAAATGAGGGATGATGATATCTACAATTACATATTTGGAGCTTGATTTTGCAGTCAGGGTTATAGCTCATAAGTTTTATCATTCAAGCTGACTGGATAGTGTTCCTTGCATTGCAGTCAACCAGGCTTGGAAAATTGTGAAGAAGGATCATACCTATGACCTTACCCAGCTTCAACTAATACAACTGGCTGAGAAACTTGCTTCAATCAGAAAGAAAAGAACTCAATATGTAAGTTTGGATCTCTGCTCACTTGCATATTCTTCTATATACAACACACATTTCCTTCTTTTGGAAACATAGTGTGGAAAATAGACAGACCTATCACACAGAAAATCAATGCATTTATTCAATAATTAGGTGATAATTTTGACAATGTGATGGGAACATATTTTGTGGAATTCAAGAAAAAGATGAGATTAAGGAGTAGAATTCCCAGTTCACTAGTTGAAAAACATTATGAAGATGTATGTTTCCTAGTAGACACAAATTACACCTATGCATAGGCAGTAGTGTCGAGGGTATCATGGCTAAGGCCATTACCTTATGAAGTAAACATTGATGAGACATCTACAATAATAAAAACTCTATTGGAAAAGGAAATTGATAGTACAGTGAAACATTTTGGAAACTATGAAGAAGCTAAATCAAAAATATCTATGGATTTGAAGGCTGGAACTATGGAGAGGAAAAGGAAGAAAATTATCAAAAATCTGAAGAAAATGGTTGGTATTGAGAGTGATGAAGAAGAAGAGGATGCACCTCTGGGCTTATCAACAGGACATGGAGAAGATATGTCTAGTGAAGAAGAGGAGAGTGAACCTGAAGAGGAGGTCACTGTGAAATGAAAAGGGAAGCAACCAGTAGTTTCTAAGGCAACTAAACCAAGTCAGGAAAAATATAAGGCTACCCCTCCTGTAGCTAATCGGCCTATGACAAGAGCATAAACTATTTCTGTACAAGCTGAGACAACAAAGTTATATACAAAGAAGATTGCTGGTGAGAGCAGTTCAGGTAAGAGAAAACAAGTTGTAACCAAGGCTGTGCCAAGCCAGCCTGCTAAGAAAAGACCAAGGAGGAAGCTATACTTGGAGTCTGAAGACGATGAGGAGACAGATATGGATGTGCTGAGAAACAACCTACATCATCAAATAAACCAATGACCAATATTGATGAGGTATGTAAGAACCTAAGGAGTAATGCTGGTTTAGCTGGATTTAAGTTTATCAAGTATGAGAAGCAAAGCATTGCTAACAAGCATAAGATTCAAGAAGCATTAATAGATATGATATGCACATTCAAGATGACACCTGTAGAGATAGGAAATATTATTCCTACAGAGCTTTATGATATTTTTTCTCAGAAATGACAATATGCATTGATGACTTAAAGACACACAAGGGAAGGAACATTGGCTAAGGTCATTCCTGATCTAACCAAGAAACAAATAGCTAAATTCATTGATCAATATTAGAAGAAGTTTATTCCTAAACAAAGAGACTATGCTATTTTGAGAAATGATGTTGAAGGTGTAGTTCAACATAGCACCAGAATATGGAAGGAAACTTTTGGGTTAATCACTGAGAAGGCCGATGAGAAAGGTGAAGACACCTCAGAGCCGAAGGAAATGGAGAAAGAAACTGCTACAGATCAAGCAGAAACTAATACTGAACCCCAAAAGGAAACTGGTGATGTGGAAGTTACAAATTTGACAATGGATAGTCCCATTGATACTACACTTGGAGAAAATAGGAATGTGGATTTTGAGGATAAGAATGAGCCAGCAGACATAGGTATGCATTCGCCCATTCAGACAACTGAGGTTGAGTCAGAGAAAGAATGAGAAAAGGAGGTAATCATTACTAATCCACCTATTTTAGAGGTTGTACAAACAATGTTAGAGAGTGGAGATAAGATGGAGGAAATTGCAAATAAGCCTACAGAATAAGAGGCTATACAAGTGTTGGTGGATCTACCACACTCTACAATATCTACTCCCACTGGACCAAATATAGGGAATATACCTGATTAGCAGGTAATCTTGACTTAGATGAAGGCAACAATTGAAATTAACAATGACAAAGGTAAATATATCACAGTACCTAAGCCGAGTATCAACTCTTCATAACTCAAAAGGAAGAAGCCACATAAGAGGAAGTCACCATGTCCAAGTGTCACTTTGGATGAAGTAATTGTGATTCCTAAATGGGATACAGGTAACTTGACATATGAGAAGATTTAGACTCTGCAATACCTTTTAAAGAGGAAGAAGAAACAAGAAGAACTAAAGAGGGAGCACCAAAAAAAGCAAGTATTACATGAAATGAAGGATATTTTTGTTAATGCTTTTGATATAATAGATATAAATGAACATACATCAATCTTGGAACAATTAGTCCATATTGTGCAGCAAGTGAATGATGAAAATATTGAGACAAATGAAAATTTTCTACAATGGTATGAGAGAAAGTTTGAGAACAAAGTTTTGGAGAAGATATCGGCAGAGATTGCTATCAAACAGGTTGAACTTTCTTCTCTTATTAGTATTCTTGAAGAAGTTGCAAATAATGTTTATTCCTTGTATAAAAAGTTATGTGATGTAGAATTATTTACCAAGGATAACTAATAGCTTATTGAGAATTTTCAACTAGCTTTGAAGTCAATAGGGAGTACATTGAGTATGGATGCTAGTTCTAGCTCCTTACATTTTGACAAGTTGACTCATACAGAGAGGAGATTAGCCGAGCTTATGGATGAAGATGGCAGAATAAGAGCAAAGTTAATAACTATTCAGACTGCCTTAATACCTCATCTGGACATTATACAGAAGGAACTTAAAGCTAAAAATGAATTAGTCAAGAGGGATTCTCATCTCTCTACAACAGATAGTTTGGTAAGTCTAGTTGTCGAGCTAGAAATTAAGTTGCAAGTTATGAAGTTTGTGAAGGATAGTTGGGATACAATGTTTGCACTAACATTATAGCTTCATAAGATTTTTTTGGATAAGTATGACTTAACCCTTGCAGCTATCAGTGACAAAAACAAGGGGGAATTAGATAAGGAAATAGATAAAGCTGTGCAGAATCAGGCATAATATTTTGTAAGGCATGTATATTATGTAAGTATGAAGTATAATCTTTGGGGGAGTGCATTGTGTACTAAGGAAAATTTTTGTGGATGTAAAGAAATGATAAGTGTGTTTTTTCCACTAATATCAAAGGGGGAGATTTTTGATCTCTAAGTTTTTTTGATCATTAGTGTCCCACACTTAGTCATTTATCTAGGTAGTTTAGCCGGTCATCACTGCGGTCGAGCTGTCCAGTATGGGCCAAGCTATCCAGCATAGTCATTGCCAAGAAGATAATGGTTGTCAAGTGACTCGGAAATCAAGCAAAAGTTGATCATGTTCATGCTAAGTGCTAGAGGCTTAATGTGCCGAGCAAGATAGTTTTGACATACATGTTAGGAATGACACAAACTTGAAGGTAAACTATTTTGGGCCGAGTTGTTCATGCATTCAATGATTTCAACGAAGTTAATTATGCATTAATTATTTGATCCCAATGCATTGCATGGAACCAATCAGAAAATTAGAATGCCCAAGCGACATAAGCATTTGATCCTGATCGTTGATCTAGATTTAGATGCGAGATTCGTAAGGTGTATATGATTTCTTCTTAAACCCTAAACATAGTGGAGTAGGTGTGTATGAAAGGAGAAGTGTATGCGTACATGATAGATGTAAAAAGGGTTATTTTGATAGAAGAAGCATAGATCTAGCAGAGTGAAAGACCAGTGAACAACATAGTAAAGACACGTTAGATTATTAGATCAGAGAAGGTATTGGAAAGAGGATATTCATTATCAGCATCAGAGTGCATAATGAAGGATCAGTTATTGAGACTTTATAACTAGTGTATTAGGTGAAATCTCTTGATAGAGTGGTTCTAACAGACCTTTCTAAATCTCTTAGCCGAGTGCTTACTTTGTTGTAAGTTTAAATCCTTTTATAAGGTATATTGTAATGATCTATAGCTCTTGACCAGGCAGACCTTTAACCAGGTAGATTACATATTGTGATCAAACTTTGTAGCTCTAAAAGGCACACTTTATTGCTGTAGTAGTGAAGATTTTTGTGGGTGTCATCCCCACCCCAGTTTTACCTTATTGGGTTTTTGGGTTACCAAAATTCCGTGTCTTGAGTTATTTATTTATTGTCATGGATGCTACTAGTTGTTAGATCAATTACATTTATGTATGGCTGTGGATCAGTTTTATTTTAAAGGATAAAAGTTTTAAGATCTTATTCACCCCCCCTCTCAGTATCTTGCTTTCCCATATTTTATTTCCAACATAAAGATTATGCCCCAAGGTTGAATTAGAAGAAAAGAAGTGGGGTGAAAGTGAATGGAAGATAGAAGTTTGGAAGAGGTGGAAAGAAATGGAGAGAAGAAAGAGAATTTGCCTTAGGAAAGAGAATGCCCCAAAATCAATCAACTATTTAAGATAGAAAATTTTGATTGAGATCACGAAAGAAGATAAGAAAATGAAGATCAAAACATGACCACAATTGATTAAAAGTCCACAAGAAAGATGAAGGAAAACCCTCTCAAACTCATAATGCAAACTAACATGAGGTCTAACAATGCAAGCTACATGAAAATGCAAAGGTGTACTTGCAATAGGGAAACTATAACATAGGAATTTGTGTTCATAATTCATTAGAGAATGTT
This sequence comes from Thuja plicata, assembly GCA_018584345.1. Classification (NCBI taxonomy): domain Eukaryota; kingdom Viridiplantae; phylum Streptophyta; class Pinopsida; order Cupressales; family Cupressaceae; genus Thuja; species Thuja plicata. The sequence goes on from MU226946.1 coordinate 63,534, forward strand.
AAGGAACTTATTTTCATCATTGGGCCATTATTAACAGACATCGGAAAATCACACAATCATCACTAGTCACAAGAACAACTATGACGATATGAATGTGATTTATATCGGATTGAAATGTGGAAAGATTCTAACGTAAGCATCAAAGACATAAAGGTCAAGATCACTTCGATGTTTCTTACCCAATTTAATGTAGCAAAACCATGCTCGCATCAAGGCATAGATGTCGGGATGACCAGAAGAACGGTTGTGCAAAAATAGTCAAGGATGAAGCCTCAAATATCCTAAGTGTTTCAAGGAAAAAAAAAAGAGACACTCAAGAGTTCCAAGACCACACCCACAAGAAGAAATCAAATAAAAACATGCCCCATGCCCCAAGTCCTCTAGCTATGCATCCCAGAGAGACTTATTAGACAAGGACACTCAACGAAAATAATAAAATTTAGCACACAAAGAAAAGATCATGACATAGCTCAAGCATTAAGTGTTGTGTTTAAAATTTTAAGTGCGTTAACTGATAGTGAGTTATGAAGATAAGGATTGAATGCTTGCAAGCAGGTAAGATCACATGACAAAAATGGGTAAGACCAAATAGATAAGTGTTGAAAAACACTAGATGTTAGGGGTTGTATTGAAAAATACAATTGGGGTGGTGTTGAAAAACACCATTTGTGAGATGTCCTAAAGACTAATGCATCCAAGAGACCAAAGCTAACACAATTATGCCCCCTAGATAAAGACAAAGACCAATTCCAGACCAAGGCAACAAGGACAAGGCATGATGGAGAAAGGCTAAGTGTCGAGGACACGTGCTAAGAAATAGGGGTGCAAAGGCCTTAAGTAGCGCTCGTTTCTAGGTTTTCACCACTTGGATTTTATTACAATTTTTTTCTACCAAGGCGCCTGTTTCCAGGTTTTCACCAAGACACTTTTTTCCATTTTTTTTTTGAATTTTTGAATTTACTGAATTTTTTGTATTTTTGGAATATATAATTTTTTTGGAGATACATCAAAGTGCCTATTGCTAGGTTTTCACTAAGATGATCATTTTTTTTAGGACATTTTCCAATTTTTAGAATTTTTGACAGTATATCCTTTTTTAGGATTTTTTTAGGATTAATAATTATGTACAAAGGATGCCCCCAGACAAAATGGACATCATGGATAGAACTTCTTCAGGTGCAAGACATTGATAGGATCAGGGAGTTGCTCTCTCTCTCTACTGTAGATAGAAAATAAGCACCTAACCCAAAAGCTGCTATGATGATGTAAGGTCCAAGCCAATTAGGTTCAAATTTGCCCTTTTGATCTCTGTGTTGTTGATTCTTAGGATTTTCACGTAGGACAAGATCTCCCACTTGGAATTCTCTAGGGCAAACCTTTTTGTTGAAGGATTTGGACATGTGCTTTTGATAAACCCTCATATGGTCAAATGATGCTTGATGTTTTTCATTTAGAAGTTCTAGCTCTTGAAGTCTCATGGCACGGTAGTCTTCATCTGTAACTAGACCTTTGAGGGAAACTCTAAGTGAAGGAATCTCAATCTCCAAAGGTAACACTGCTTCAATGCCATATGTAAGGGAAAAAGGAGTAGCCCCAGCAGGAGTAAAAATACTCATTCTATAGGCCCACAAAGCTAGATTTATCTGTAGGTGCCAATCTCTACCATTCTTACAAACTGTTCTATGTAAGATTTTAAGAATGGTTTTGTTTGATGCCTCTGCTTGACCATTTCCTTATTTTTGAACTGGCCTCTGTTGTTAGTGATAATCTTGGAAGGCACTCCATATCGACAAATGATATGGTTCAGAATGAATAGAGAGACTATCTTGCCTGAGGCAACAGAAAGTGGGACAACTTCTACCCATTTATTAAAGTAATCAGTAGCAGTGATAATAAACTTGTATCCACCTGATGAGTTGGGATAAATCTGCCCAACAAGATCAAAGGCCCATCTCTGAAATGGCCAATGAGATATAGAAGGAATGAGCTCCCTACCTGGAGCATGTATCAGGTTACCATGTTTTTGACACTTTTCACATGACTTTGCAAAAGTTACTGCATCAATATGCATCGTAGGCCAATAGTACCCCACCCTAAGCAACCTTCGAGTCATGACAAGACCATTGGAATGTCCCCCACAGATGCCCTCATGGATGTCAACTAACGCTTGGTCAGATTCTTCCTTTTCTAAGCATCTAAGAAGTGTTCCATCTAGACCCCTCATATACAAATCACTAGAGATAAGGGAATGGTGAGAGGCATTTTGAGTATGGTTTCTGCATTCAGATTGATTAAAGGTTTCAGGTATAATGCCATCACGAAGGTATGCGTAAATGGCACCATAACGGGATGAATCACGATCAACAAGGGTACAAATGACATGGCTTTCTTGGTAGTCATAGATAGGGTGATGTATCTCTTCCACCAAGAATTCAAATATGGATGCATGTTTCTCTAATTGAAGGAGTGAAGCACGTGTAGCCATAGTGTCAGCTACTTTGTTCTCTGCTCTAGGGATTTGCTGAAATGTGACAAATGTGAAGTATCGTTTCAAGGAATCAACCATTTTCTTGTAAGGTACCAATTTATCATTTTTTGTTTGATATCATTGTTAACTTGGTTGATTATCAGCTGTGGCTCCCCATAGATGTGTAACTCTGTGATTCTCCATTCTATGGCCATCTTAAGTCCATTTGTTAAAGCTTCATACTCAACAATGTTATTTGTACATGGGAATAATAACTTGTAAGACTTAGGAATTATGTACCCATGAGGAGAAACAAACAAAATTTTCAACATTTTCACTGAAGATCTATCTTGAAAGTAGCTAGGGAGACGATCAAGTACCTCATCCTTAGGTGCCCCAGAGAGGTTTTCACCCTTGGATACATCATTTCTTTTTACTTTTTTTGGTTCTGACACTGCCACACAGTGGTTTTCACCATCATAACTCCTATTCTTTTGATTTTATTTTCTTTTTATCTTGTGACTAAGGTACTTGATGTCTGGCTTTGTCATGTTGGTAGCCGGTTCACTGGTGGAAGAGACTAGAGCTTCAAGGGCATTTAGGTAACATGCTATCTCATAATCATTTTGAAATGTTAAGAGCTCAGGTTCTTGATAGCGTTGGGACTAATCAATGAGGTTAGGATGAACAAGAGGCAAGTCAATGAATGGTTCAAGGTTATAAATGTGAATGATATTATCGCTGGTGACCGAAGAGTCAGGGTCCGTCAAGTATCCTTCTAAGCTACCCAAATCAGGATTCATCCTAACAAGTAAAGAATTGTCCACTAAGGAAACATGTGGGTTCAAATCCTCTAATCCTACATGTGACTCGTTGACTACCTCAGATTTAGAACTATAAGTGTGGATGACGTCAACATCCATGTCAACTGTGGAAGGCTTTGAGAAGGAGTCCCATTCATACTCATATGAACTTGTGTTTGAACTGCGACTAGGATGTTTACACAATGAAGGCTGGGACCTCTTGATGTGGTAGGTCTAGTGTCATCAAGAGTAACACCTTCTCTTTCCATTAAACGAACAAGATTCTTTCGTTGACGTTCTCTGAAAGGATATTCTACATCTAATTCTTGTTCTAAAGTTGCAACTGACGCATGAGTGACCGGAATATCTGAATCTCCCTAGAGGAGTTTAGTGGAAGGGACCCAATCGTCACACATGTATTTCTGATTTGTTAAATCAAGTATGTATTCTGGTTCATCTTCACTATCCAACTTATCAAGGATAGGAGTAGTGTGCTTGTTGTGATTTGCAAAGCCTAGGCCAACCGACTTCTTGGACTTGCGTCCAAAAAGAGCATGATCAAGAGGTTCGACTCTAGCATCCAATTTGTGATTAAGAGGGCCATGTCTGGGATAGCCCATATGTCTGAAAAAAGTATACCCTCATCGGTAAGCCTTAGGAGAGGGAGATAACTTCTCATTGTGCATATATTTCTCTTCTCTATAGATCCAGTCTCTAAAAAACATCTCTTCTTTCTCATCTTGAATACGCACCGAGGATTCTGGGTAAGTGCAAGAAGTTGGGTACCAATTCCGCGAAAGTCTTGTGGGCTTGAAAACTACAGCTAGAAATGGGCACTCGTTTTGAAAAAAATGGGCACCTATCTTAGGCTCGGACACCCAATCCAAAATTCAAAAAATGGGTGCCCATTTTTTAAATTTTTTTTTTAAAACTCATTTTTTTATGCCGATTTATTACATTTAAGAAACGCGTACATGTTTTTAAACGTGTGCCCATTTTTTAAAATTTAAATTTACCAAACCACCATTTGCATTGGATTTCGGTTCCGGACAGGTTTGGTGGGACCAAGCCTATGCTTCGACCTCCAATATAATGGCTAAGGCATTTGAACACCAGATGTCTGTCTTACCGTAATTTTTTGAGGGTCTTCCTAATCAAAATTTTTGATGAAATTAAAACCCATTAGAGATCTTACTATCTTTATTTCAAAAATATACATTTTATAGTGATATGATAAATTTTACTATTTTTACAATATTTATTAATCAAAAGTGGTACCTAAACTTAAAATAGTAAGGTTAACTAAAACTTTAATAACTTTTTTGATTTTAGGTTTTTGAAAAAATGAATTATATGTGACCAATCTATATAGAATTATATTCAAAATAAAAAAACAAATTTCCCAAATAAGTGAAATTTTCATCAAATTATGGTGGTCGTACATGAGAGGTTTGAAAAATGTACTTTATAGTCAATTAAAAATTAATAAAAAAAAATATATTCAATTAAAAAAAAAGAAAAAATATTCTGACCAATCTTTGATGTGTTAGGTACCTTCACCCAAAAGGATTTAGAAAAATTCATTTATTTACTTCAAAATAGGGTGGTCGTACACATGCGGGGTATGGTCCTGAAACAAGCATTTTGAAAAAGAGATTTTTAAACATGCCTACTAAATATATTTTCTACCATGTGGGTATTTAAATAAATTACATATTTGAAAAATAGACTCTAAGCACTACATTTTATATTAGTGGATTTTTTTGATATTCAATATCTAAGTGCCTCAAATTTTGACATCAATTGACAGACAATTTGAAAAATAGGGAAAACACTTCCACTTTTTGCCCAAAAAGTGGACTCAACTTCTTGCTGGCACCCTTCTACAAACATGCCAAATAAATTCATAGCTGAAGAGGAGGATCTCTTTTCTTGTGAAGGTTTTCCATAAGACCGAGGTGAAACTGGTAATGTTGTGAGGGAGTTGAGTCGATACCCCCCATGCCAAGGTCTACCGACTTAAGCTTGTCTTTACATTCAGCTAAGGTTGCATCAAAGTCTTCTGCTTCTCTATTGAGGGGAACATGAGTTCCTACTAAAATCGAGTTAACAGATAAAGTGTTATCCCTAGGTATACAAACCTCTATTCCATTGTAAGGGAACTTAACACACTGAGGATAGGTAGACAACACCTCTTTCATATCATGAATCCACGGTCTACCAAGTAAGATATTATACACAAGGGGGCTAGCATCAACTATTTGAAATAAAATATCTTTTTCAATAGGGCCAATCCTAACAGGATGGCCAACCCTTTGGGACTTCTTTCCACCTCTTCATAGGCTTTGATAGTGATCCTTTTCTTGGTATCTATGACTTTTTCAGAATAAACCAACTCTTTCAAAAGACTAAAGGAACAGATATTAAGCCCAACACCCCCATCTATCAACACACGCCTAACATGGGTTATGTGGATATGACCTCAATATGAAGAGCTTGTGTGGGTGGCTCAAATCTTTATCATCATCCTCTGAAAAGGTAAGGTAATGAGGGCTAGCAATGTGATTAACCATGTTCTGTAATTGATTGACATCTAAGTTATTGGGGATGTTTGTCGTGCATAAAGCATCCTTAAGGACTTTCTTGTATCTCGGGGACAACTCTAAGGGCCCGTTTGTTTCGTGGAATTTGTGCATGCTGGAATTGCCAATTCTAGAATTGAATCCATTCTGGCAATTGGGCTATTCTCAAAATGAATTCTAGAATTAGGTTGTCCTATTTGGTTCACCTGGAAGATGACTGAGAAGATGCAGATTCTGTGTTTGGTTCCACAAAATTGGAATTGGAATTGGAACTTTGTTTTTGCACACATACACATATACACACACACATGTGTATATATACACACATACACATATATATACACATGTGTATATACATACACACATATGTATACACATATGTGTGTGTATACACACGTGTATATATATATACACACACACATATATATATATACACATATGTATATATATGAATACACATGTGTGTATATATACACATACACACACATATATACACATACATATGTATATATACACATGTGTATATATATACACACATGTATATATACACACATGTGTGTATATATACACATGTATATACACACATGTGTGTATATATACACATGTGTATATACACATACACATATAT
>MU226946.1:70308-90976 GCA_018584345.1 Thuja plicata
AATTCCAATTCCAGGTCTGAGAAGGAATTGTGGAATGCTCAAAATGACCCAAAATTAGAATTTGCATAACCCTATTCCAATTTTTAATTTTGGAACCAAACAGGGAATTGAACATTTTGGGAATTCAAAAATGCCAATTCCCGTTCAATTCCAATTCCACCCCTCAACCAAACGGGCTATAAGAGCTCAAAGATCAAAATCTGAGATGGTGTTCTTTGCAACTGATCAACAAGACTATAACTTGACTTAGGATTAACTATTGGTTTAAAGGTGACATTCTTGGATGCCACTTGCTTAGGTTTACTTGATTGACTCAAATTGGGTCCTCTAATGACAATTGGACCTTGACTTCGTGTGACAACATTGAGGGCTTGCGATGACACTCTAGAGTTAGGACCCCTTAGAACCACGACGGGCTCTTCATCGAAGATAGGAGAGTCCACATCTAGATAATAACCATAGGGATCTTTACCCCTCATCATATTGACATTTTCTTCTACAAATGCAAGCATGTTGATAGTATTCTCTACATCTGTGTAGGTGTAATTGATCTCAACTTTGTCATTCTTAACTTTAGAGGTTTCCCCCTTCTCATACTTGGGCAACGGTTCTTTGAATGCCTTATGATCAGTGTTGGTGTTCATTCCATCTATCTTAAGTTTTCCACTCTTAATGAGATCTTGAATAATATGCTTGAGTTTCAAGGAGTTTTCAATGTCATGTCCAATACCATTATGAAACTTGCAAAAGGCTTTCTCATCCCACCAATGTGGCTTAACATCAGGTATATAATGTTTTGCGGGATTTTGAGGATGTGCAAGGTTGTTGGAAATGAACGTTTTCAAGACATCCTCATATGAGTCACCAAGTTTTGAAAATTGACATCTTTCTTTCTTAGGCCTATCTTGGTATCTTGGCTTGCTCTCTTGTTGATTAGATGCATTGAGCTTCAAGGCTTGAAAAACACTAGACAAGTGGAGTAAAGTTTGATCTTTGGGTTGAGAGGAGTCCACAACTCCATCATTGACCACTTGTTTGTTCCTATTCCAGTGTGAGTTCTTCCCTTTATCCTTGTTAGATTTATTGTTGTTTTGACCATTGTTGTTGTTGTTGTTTCCATGTTTGGTCAAAATTCCTTGTTCTTTCAAAACGTCCTCAATCCTACATGCGGTTTCAACCATGGTGTCAAAGGAATCAAAAACCATCTTCCTAACTTCATACCACATTTTGGGAACCAAGTTACTAACAAGGATGTCAATATTTTCATTTTCAGGAATGGTTCTAGAGTAGCGAGAGCATTGTCATCTCCACCTTTGCAAGAAAGTGACAAATGATTCCCCTTGATTTTTCTTTAAGTTGCATAAGTCCAACATGGTGATAGATCTTGAAAGGTTGTACGCAAAGTGTTGAACAAATTTGTGGACAAGCTCTTTGAAATTCTTGACGGGAGGAGTTATTTTGGTGAACCATTCCATAGCTTGACCTTTAAGACTCCTTGAGAAAAACCTCATAAGGTACGAGTCATCTTGATGGAACTAAAAACTTGTGGTATAAAATTGGTGTACGTGATCATGTGGATCTCCATTCCCATCATACTTGTCATATTGAGGGATTTCAACCTTTCTAGGGAACTCTTTCATGTTAATACTTTTGTCAAAAGTATTAGGGAAAATTGAATCAAGTGAGAATGAATTCTTCGGTGCTAACATCTTTTCCATCATATTCTTAAGTTGTTTGATCTCCTCTTCTTGATATGGACCTTGCTTCTTAATCTTCTTGTCCACATCAAAGTTGTAGGGGATTATAGCACCCTTGTTGATTAAGCTCTCTAGGAACTTGTCTTTGTTTTGATCTAAATATTTTTCCACATACTATTGGAAGAGTGGTTCTTGTTGCATTTTCATGAAGTCCTGGGAGGTGAGGTCAAAATGCGAGCTAATACCCTCATATTGTGAACCATGATGAGCACATTTTGAAGGTTGTTTTGAGTTCCTAGGAGGTGTTCATCTCCTACAATGATCATGTCTTGAAGCCCTTCTTCCTCTAAGGTGAGGAGATCATGATAGCACCCTTGAACATCCTCCACTTCATGGAGTCTCAGGAGGAGTGGATGGAGGAGAGTTATTTCCACCACTAACACGCATGTTATTAAATTGGTCATTAAGTCGCTGAGCTAAGAGTCTATCTTGCTCCTCCTAGAGGGATTTCTTTTCTAATTCCAACAAGGTTTGTCTCTCAAACTCTAGGAGTCTAAATTGCTCTTCCTTTTCAGCTTGTTCATCTAGGAAGGCTTTCTTTTCACGCTCAATTCTCTTAAGTCTTTCACTCGTGTATCTTGAAGATGTTTTGAGCGGTGAACTTGGTCTTGAATGTCAAAAAAAATTATTGGTGTATGCTAAATTTACGCGAGTGTCATAAAGTTCCTCATCTTGGTTTTCATGTTGCGATTTCTCATCTTGATAGGCTTTTGTCTTACCTCTCTCAACCCTTTGGTGTGCATCCAGATATCTAGTTGAGAAAAGGGGTGAAGCTAGTCAACTGTCACGAGAGGAATTGCCAAATGAAACAGTATCTCTATTTTTTGCAAATATGTCATCAAGGCATTTATCCATGTCTTCCCTCTCTTGTCGAGTCATTGTGTTACTCATATCCATATCTGATCGAGAAGATGCTAAGGGTGTACCCAACTCACTAAGGTGACTCTTGGAATCAAACCAAACTTTTGAGTTATTCCTAGGTGATTGATCAAATATGGGTTTTTTTCCCTTGCATTTTTTGCGATTTTGAACTAAGGGTAATTGATTAAAGACTACTTGAGGTCATTTTCCTTGATCTACTTGATATCTTGTTGTAACTGGCATGCACAAAAAGGTACTAGCTAATAGGATGACCTTAAGAAATGTTGGTATCAAACTAGGATAGTAAAGGCATTAACTTGTCAAAAAGAGAGGTGATAAGATAGAATTTTGCAAGGGGTGTAAACCAACACTGCCATAGAGGTGCCCAATGAATGGGCGAATACCCTAACACATATGGATCAGAAGGATGATTTACCCAAGTTATATTGATTGAAATTGAATTTTTATGAAAGTGAATGGACAAGAGATTACCAAAACTCTCCAAGTGTGTTATCAAAGAATCTAAAGGTTTATCTTCTCAACAAGAATAGTTTCTAGCTCACTAATTCCAATCAAGGTCACTTGTGAAATCAAAGGTTTCTAGTTCAAGAGGTTCAAACACAAGGATCCAAAGCATAAACAAGCTTCTAACAATAGGGTAAGTGATCTAATCTGATCTAGATCAACCAAGGAAGACTAAAAATGACTGTACAACAAATTGGGAAAGTTGACAGTTTGACACTTAAGAATGTAGATTCCTTGATCATTTTGATATTTGTCTTGATGTTTGGTGTATGTTTTGATGTTTCACTCACGCAAGACACATTAAGAAGATTTTTTGTTGTAAATAGAATAGTCACTCCACAACCTAGGTAAGCCAGAGCAATATCTGTTGGATTCTCACTTGAACCAAAGTTCAACCACATCTACTCATAGTGGACAACTTAGAAGCTTGGAGGCATAGGCTCCTCCTTACAGTGCACTCACTTCTCAGGCACACCAAGCTTCGAATCCCAAGGGAATCACTTCCAAAAGGACTGTTGTATCTACTAAGATCCATGAAAATTTGGGACATCTTAGTCGGTCTCTAACCTTCCACGTCAACAGATAGAGGGTTTTTGGTCACTAAAACAAAGTTTGTAGTCAAGGCATCTGTTCAGGTGGTTGTGATCAAGTCATTTTCCCAATAAAGGGGGCTCTCCCAATCCTTTCAAAGCAAGGTTTTCACTTGAACAATGTAGGGACTTTAACGCACCACTAGGGTACTAGAGGAGATTTTGGTTGCCACAATGAATTCACACTTGTCCATTGTGAGACTAATCACAATGACATCTTTTATATACCAGTTTGGAAGGGCTTGGCTTTAGCCTATTACCGGTTGGGCAATCCACTCTCATTGGCTCTATTAAAGCACTTGGGAGGTAGCCACACTAGAAGAATTATATGAGTTTCTCTTGCACCCAAGATCCACAAAGGCAAGGGGAAATGATACGTTCATATAATTCTTAGGATTACAATATAAAAGACACTTCAAACACATAAGAAAATGACAACAATGCTTCTCGATTTTTGATCATCCCAAAAGGGCGAGAGCATAGTTTCCTAACATCATTGTCATTCCTAAAATATCAAAATAGAAGTTCATTTTAAAAGTTTTGCATGTGGGTTCCTATTTTAATAAAACAAAATAAAATGCAAGCACAATGTTTAGCATTCTATCGATCAAGGCAACCTGCAAGACGATTCATTAGTAGTCTTTATTTGAGTCTTCTTTTCAACATCCTGCAAACCACATGTTAAGCTGTTTCAGAAATAAAAATCAGAAAAACATAACAAATAACAAACAACAAACAAGATATGCAATGTATACTCAACTTATGCAAACCCTAGGGTTAGATCTGAAAATCAAATGTTAGGAGAAATAATAACCAACAAATAATCTAAATGACAACTCATATCATGCATTGAACCATGTGAAAAATAAGTGCAAGCTAATCATTAAATGCCCTTTTTTTAATTTTGATTTTTTGACCTAGTCAACAAGATTGGACCTATATGACATGAATTCAGATCCCAAACCCTAAATGTAAAAAAGAGACCCCTGTTAAAAAATAGAGAGCTTTCCAAATATGTCATAATTGTAAAAACATCTTTTCATTTGTTTCCTAGGGAGCCATTTTCCCAAAATAGACTAGTTTTCATAAATTGACCAAATGAGATATGATATTGCATCCAAATTTAAAACACAAAGAATGGACCCCCTGTAGAATTTAAATACCTTTCCAAAAATATAAAAATTTCTGAAAAATATGTTGATTTGCACCAACTTTTTTTATTTTTTTGAAAAATAAAGAAAAAATTGTAAAAACGTTATGATACCTCAGAAAATTCTGAATTTTTTACTGAAGCTTCTCTGATATGTCGTTAACCTACAAAAAACAATGCAAACCAAAAATCTAAGTTGGGAGATATGATCAAATCTTTGAAAATCTAGGGTTTTCATCTCCAAGCAGATCTGCACAAGGGGGTTAGCTCCAAAAATAATCAAAACCAACATGTAAAGGTGGATTGCCCCACGATGGTTGCCAAAAATGTGTGCTGAAAATGTGACACACTTCTATGATTCATTATATCCAAGATTTCTCAAGAATGAGATCTCAAATGGCGACTCATAGCTCCCTATTCACGGAGTGCAAGGGTTTGTGATGAAGGCCCTCGGTTTAGACCTAGTTATGCCCATGCAAGAACACCATGAAATGAGAGATTAAAAGAGGAAAAATAAGAATGCTAGTCTCCATGATCATCAAATATACATTGCAAATGAGAATGAAAACTATTCTATATGATAACAATGCATAAAAGGAAACTAATCTATATGATAGCAATGCATGAAAGGAAATATGCAAAACTAATCAATGAAAGAAATATGCAAGATTAATCTATTGAAATGAAATATGCATCTAAATTAACATGAATCTACTCTAAATGGATTGCCATGGATGCATGAGAGAAGAAGACAATAAGAAGAAGTTGCATGGTTCAATCTCAAATGCTCAAACTCTCCTCCAAATTTGCTCTCCAAACCCGCAACATAACAATAACATAAAAGTGCATCTCTTGATTATCCAAATGAGAAGGAAAGGTTTCCTTTTAAAGAGCAATGGATGGTATAGATTAAAAGGTAAAAAGAAATGAGCAATGATGAAGATTAAATCTTGGTTGATCCATGTGTCATATCTTTAAAAGACAAAATTAAAGGCTATGATTAAGAGGCGAAAAGTCCACCACTTAGGAATATGTGTGAAGAAAAATGAGCTTTATTTATTTTTATTTAATTTTCAACATAAAGAGGGATTTAAGTGGGGTTTTTATTTAATTAAAAGAGGGATTTTCTTTTAATTAAATAAGATTATTTTATTTAATTAAAAATGAGATTCTAATTAAATAAGATAAGATAACTTAATTAAGAGAGATTTTAATTAAATAAGATAAGATTATTTAATTAAATAAGATTATTTTATTTAATAAAAAGAAATTGTTTTCTTTTAATTAAATAAGATAATTGATGAAATGATCAAACCTTAGGAAATATTGAAATAATTAAATTAATTACGATTTGATCAAGGAAATTGATTTGAATTAAAATGTTGCAAAACATTGATTCAGAAATTTGATAAATTGATTCTATCATTTGATAAATTGAAGAATGGGGCCCATAGTCTAGGCGACCATTTTAGGGTGCATACATGAAGAACACACTATGTCACCTCAACAAATCAATAACTTTCTCTTTCTTTGAAGTTACAAGTTTCTAGTTTCCTTATTGTAAAATGTGACTTGCTTCACCAATTGTAACCAAAAGTTAGAAAATGAACTTTATTCTAGAAAATCAACATAAAATAGATCTAAATAAGGTTTATTATTTTTAGAACTTTTATATAGCAAAAGGTAGTTGGAAGGTGGTAGCAAAATAGTTACAAGGTAGTCATTTGAAGTATATAAATATCAAACTATGTACATTGTAAAAGAGAGACTCTTGTAGAGAACTTTTGAGAAATTCTTTTTGCAAAGATTTTGTGATGACTTTTGGTTTGGCACTTTGTGACTAAGGGTTTTTCGAGTTGTATAATTTCAAAAGGATACTTAAAAAGATATTTGAATCATATAAGAGTTATTATTACTCATTTTTCATATGTCAAATTAGTAATCTCTACATATATAAATCATGCAATTGATGTAATGAGCACACTCATATATTTGTATCTTGGTTTGAATGTGTCAAAGCAACTTATCTCCTCGTGTGTTGAGCTTTATTATCCTTATTTTATTATTGATGTACATCAAAACATGATTTATGGTGAATCACTCTTATAAGTTTTAAAATATTAGTTGGTATTCATGTGTCTACCATTGGGTTTCTTTGATTCATTTTCATTTAATTTTATCTTATCTCCTTTTTTTTACATTTAGGTTAAAAGTACACAAAACGTTAAAAACCCCTATCATGTAAGGGAGTAGCTCCTCTCAAACATAGAGGGAATTTTTTATACCAATAATAACTTATCAAACTATTGAAACACAAAATTCACTACTCATTAGATTGAGTTTCTTAGAGTGTATAACCAAGGCCTTGTGAATTTGGATTTTATATGATATTTATGGGTTCCAAGGTATCTTTCTCATGAATGTTTGAGCCTTTTCTTTGATATTTGATCTTCTTGAGAATCTGATTTATAATAGGACATTCAATATTTTTTTAGGAAAGAGACAAATCCATTATTAGGCAGAGGGAGATGGATGGTGGAGATAATTTATTCTTCTTTTACAACATAGCCACCATAGGTGAAGGTAAGGGGGGCAAGAGGATAAAGTGATTGTGTGTGGATGGGATGTATAGGAGGTGGAAAGGGACAATGAAAGGGATTAGATGAGATGGTAGGATATTGATTTGGATGGGAGGATTTTTCTAGCACGCTTTGGAACCAACTCTTGGCATGTTTGGAATTGTGTGGATGATGTGATGAGGGAGGAGCATTAGATAGACCCTTCAAATGGGATGGCTCAAGGGACAAGGGATTTTTTTTTGAAGTGATTAGATTTTGATGGTGTTGGGATTTAGGAGTGCAATGGTAGGTGTGGGATGGGGGATGAAATCATCCATAACACATGTAGATGGTGAACTAGGGTGACATGACTCCACAATGTTGCAATGTGGATTTTGTGATGGTTTCTTTGCTAGGAATCTTTGGAATAGTTTTAGATAGAAATATGTGTATATTGTACGTTTAGATGGAGAATTAAGATTGTATGCAGGATTAGAAATATGTACTTTGGAGGATAAGGAATATGGATTAGAGGATTAGGATTAGATGAGAGGTTAGGATTATTTATTGATAGATTAGGAGAATGAGATAAAGGATTACGATTAGATAGAGGGTTAGGTTTATATGGAGGAATATGGCAATTGATTTGTGTATAGCGGGATAATGAATTTAGAATATGGGTGGAAGTGATGAGGGTGTTATACAAAGATGAAGATTAGAATGGATAAAGGGGAAGAAGTAGGTATGCTTTTTTATGAGTGGTATATGTTGGCGAGGGATTAGAAGGAGATGCAGATGGGGGATATAATAGATTTCCCTTGTTAAAGGTAGGATAAGAATGAACCATATGTATATGTATATGTACATGCACACACACACACACACACACACACACACACACACACACACACACACACACACACACACACACACACACACACACACACACACACACACACACACACACNACATACACACACACACACACACACACACACACACACACACACACACACACACACACACACACACACACACACACACACACACACACACACACACACACACACAATGTCTTTACCAATATCAACTCTTGTTGCATCATAAAATGGCGATTGTTCTCATGGATAAACGGACTTGTGTACTCTTACCACTAACTTAAGGTTACATTTTAGATTATTCCCTAAATGGATATGGATGATCTCCACTTTATAGAATTTTGGAGAAGTCAAAGGGGGAATGAGATATAAAAAAGGGGACATCAATGACTCATATTGGTTGAGAGCCATGAGGAGATGAAAGGAGAAAAAGTGTTCTTATGTGTTTGGAGGAGATGAAGTGAGGGATCAAGAAGAACACCAAAAGTGGAGATTCTCTATGGGAAGATTGGGTGGACAAGATAGAAGGTGTACTTTGTAGTACACAAGAGAGATGGTCAAGTCAGTTGACATATGTGACATGGAACCAAGACCATGTCACATGTATAGAGGGTCATGACTTGTATATAAAAGGTTCATGCGCCTTTGCATCCATTGGATTATGTGGAGGATTTGGCCAAGGTGAGGGATGTGCAAGTAAGGGCTTGTAAGATTAAGTGGATTAGCTCATTTAATAAAAAAGTGGAGGAAAATAAATAAATAAATGAATAGGATATTTTTTAAATTTTGGGATGAGGACGGGGGACTTGGGTATACAAAAATTTGATTTTATTTACCTAAGGTGGACTATAGAAGAAGGGTGATTAAATGATTTAGAATAAAAAATGGGTCTGGGTTAATAGTGATTTATTAATTAAATAAAAAATTTTATTTAATTAATAAGGAGATGAAAATAAAATAATTAATTGAACAAATATGGTCGTATTCAATCAATTATAGAAAAAATAGTAAGGTCAAAGGTCATTTTTAGGTGTCTATAATACAAAACCCCAAAACTACATTTTACTTTCAAATAAGAATATTTTCTCCCACCTCATTGTATTTTAGTTGCTTTTTAATTTCCCAAAATTAGAGTTTAATTCTAGCAAAAAAATTAAAATATGATAGGTAGTTGTTAGGTTAAACACATTGAAGAATAAGTATTTACACTTGGTTTAACTGTAGTGTACAATTTATTTCCTTTAAAAAACATTGATGAATATATGAGATGTGAGGAATCCTGTGTGGGGTGTGTGGAGGCATGTGTGGGTCATGTAAAGACATGCGTGAAAATGAAGAGGCATGTGTTGACTTATGTGGGTCGTGGTTGGTTTGGTCATTTGCATGTTGACCCTAGTTACATTCTTTTGCAAGTTGAACATCTTTTTGCATAGTGTACACTTGACCCTTCATTTATTACTTTATTTTGTATTACTATTTGGTGGTTTTGTACAAGCATTGTATCTATGTATACAAGCATGTGGTATCATAAATGTACACTATATCTATATGAATTACATGTTTAAAAAAAATAAAAATAGATAGGAAAAATCTTCTTATATTAGACCCTTTTCTTAATATACTGAATAATATTAGAAAAAGATGATCAACACATCTACAAATGCTACATGTTATAAAAAAAGATTAACATGGTTAAAATCTTATTCCACTATGAATACTATCCATTAATATTGTAATGATTGTAATAACCATTACTATTGCATAATATTTACTAAGACAATATATAGCCAAGGAATACTAGTGGTGCTAAAAATCTAGAATAGGAGAAATCTAATTATATTATAAACCTTGTAACTAATGCGAGTGATGATGTTGTGATGATTTTTTACACAAATTTTTAATATAAATTATTGTGTCATATAGAAGTGTTATATTCCAAATTCCTTGTCAAATCTTTACCGGTCATTGAGTGTCTTACGTGATGAGGATAAAAGGAGGGTAATATTTTTATGATTTAGTATAATTAAATTAATGTCAATGCACATAATACGAGATTTTAATTCACTCAACATTACCTTTATTTAAATGAACACATTTTACTCATTATATCGGCATATTCAAGAAATATCTCTCATAGCCTTTTTAATGGACCACAAGAAGAGTTGAGAACAGCATATTTAAATTTAATCAATGTTGAAGGGCCCACTTTTATTGAGTTATGTGGGACTAAAATCATGAAACAAATCTTTTATTGAGTTATGTGGGACTAAAATCATTAAACAAATTATATGTTTCTATAAGAACTAGGTGTGTGAGTAGAGAGTGCCTTCCAAATGGGGCTCACCTAATTGGGTTCAAGGACCAAGGCCAATTGCATCATTGTGGTTAAATACATTTTTAAATATTTTTTCAACCTTTTTTTATTGGGACTGTTAGTTAAAGTTATGTTAATAATTATTATTTTTGATTAAGAGTTGAAGATTAATCTTGTAATCAATAAGACTTGATTCTTAATGGATTCTTTTTGAGTCATTTAACATTGACAACAACCTAAGGTTCACTTGTCTTTTTGTGTAATGTAAATTTTCAATATTAGAGATTTATCTTAATTTGATCACTTCAAAGTAGTCTAATTGCATTCATGTTCGATCAAGACGAGGAGATAAAGAACATAGAAATAGCCTCTATCACCACACTTACATATTATCTTCCAACTAAATATCTCATAAGGACAATGTAACACATACAAAATAAAATCTAAAACAAATTAATTTTAACCCATTAGTTATTCGTGGATTTATGACCTATGAATGTTTCTTTTGCCAAATATAACCCTCATTTTTATACATTTTGGATTCATGATGTTTAACTGATAGAATTGTTACAAGTATCATGTATCGGATTAGAGAAACATAAACAAAGGACAAAATACAAAGGAAAGGTTGGATGAGCAAACAAAGTACTCAATGAGAGACAAATATTTTAATTTAAAAGGAAAAACTCAATTCCATTACGAAAACTATTAGAATATGTAAATAGATAAATAGCCCAAAAATTATTTCAATGAATATAATTATTGAAACTATTAATGGAAATGGTATTGAAATTTGGTGTAGGAGTCCCTCTTACATTCATGCCTCCGTGAGGCCATTTTGTCAAAATCACATTGTGTTTATGTTTTGGCCATGGAAGGTCTTTTGGACCATTTTGTATTTGGTTGAGTAATGTTAGTACATTAGGAAGTCAATTTGGGTCATTTGTCAAAAGTTGCACAAAAGTTGCAAAAATTGTCTAGTAACTTTTCTTGAAAATTTTGTCATTATGGACAAGTCATGGGTTTTGTTAGTTACAATTCAAATATTGGCTTGTAGCCATTGGAGATGTTGGAGAAACATGTAAATATGCCAATTCCATCGACCAATGAGTTGGTGAAGTGCAAGCAATAAAATAAGCATAATTTTCTTGCGTTTTACTGATTTCTCATTATTGCAGAGGCAAATTTTAGAATTCCAATCCTTCTTCATTATTCCTCCAATCACTCTTCCATTACAAAGAAAAGAAACCCCTTTTAAACTACAAATCTGAAAAATTACCTTTTTTGGCAAATTTTCACAAAAATAGTTTTTTTCTTTTTCCTTTTTGGTAATTTTGAAAACAACTCCTAAGGAGTTGATTTTTTACGAAGCTTCCTAAACCTATAAGATAAAATGAACTACCAAGTAACCTTCAAAATTGGAAACAAGATTTCAAAGTTATTAAAAAAAATAATTTTCTAAAAAAACTAAAAAAAACACTAAAAGCTGAATTTGAGGCCTCATATGATGAAATTTGGCCCTACAAAAATGTTGAGATATGGTCCAATTATATTGGAAATTTTATAAACTCTGGAAGATGCATCTGCCTTTAAAATTTGTGCCCAAACGGATAATCGAATCAAAATTTATGACTGTCACAAGTCCCCACATCATTCTCCTCTGGTTGAAAAGAACGCAACACCTGCAAGTTCCTATCCTCAAATTGCTGCCATTTTGACTGATCCATCTTCTTCAATTCCCACTCTATAATCCATGTGCCATCTGTTGCTAGGAACCATCCCACTGTACCAAATACTTGAAAATTCAAGTCCTCTTGAATAAAAGTCTACTCCTTCTGGTCTTCCAATTTTGCGGCAATTTGTCCTTCATCTTTGCAACTGTCCCTAGATCCTTCTTCCTCTTATTTTTCTTAACCCATCTCTTATTCAACACCATCTCAGCTTTTAGGTTCCAAAATTCTATTTCTTGTACATATACCCCAATAACATCATCATTTATGTCTTCATCATATAATATAACATCATATTCTCCATTACCACAATTTGCATAATACCCTTGCGAATCAACGTATACCTCATTAACAAACAAATCTGCAACATCTTCATTAACAACCTTATTATCAAAATAAATTCCCACTTGCTTAGTTTGAACATTAGATTCAAATAATTGAAAATGACATAGAGACTCATCCACGACTATGTTTACCTTGTCTACTTCATTGTTTGATGTCAAAACAATCATAGGTATACTTACCATTTCATTTCTACCTCTTCCTCTATTGTTTTTGTCCTTTCTTTCCTTTTCCTCTTTTGAATAAGCTTTCTAATGGGCCATGTGATCTTTTTCTTGTTCGATAAGTACCACTTTTGCATCTCTAGGGATATTCTTGTTGCCATTTCTTTTAAGGCTTGATCCAACCTTTGTACCTCCTACTTAAAACATTCTAAATCCGCCTTTTCAACTTCCTTCTTCACACTTGTGTCTTTCCTCTTATCTTTTTTTTCTTGTTTCTTCTTTGGTGAATCCTCGCTCTGCCAGCACCTCTTCAACAAACTCATCTTCCTTCAAGAAAGTCCCTTTAACCCTGCTTCCACTTTGCCTTTGCCTCATGTGGTCTCTTTTTTTCCCTACCTATTCTTTTGGAAACTAGGTTCTCTCTTCAACTCGCACAAACACAAACACACAAACACCAAACTCTCTTGTCCAAACCTTCCGAGCTATGATACTAGATGATGTAGCCAAAATTCCTTTAACAATTAACAAAAACATAAGAGAGAAAAAACACAGAATATTTTCAGAATTCCAATCCTTCTTCATTATTCCTCCAACTACTCTGCCATTATATAGAAGAAAAACCTCATTTCAACTACAAATATGAAAATTACATTTTTTGCCATTTTTGGTAATTTTCAAAACAACTCCTAAAAATCTGAATTTTTTCGTGAAGCTTCCTAAAACTAAGATAAGATGAACTGCCAACTAATCTTCAAAATTGGAAACAAGATTTTGAAGTTATTAAAAAAAAAATCTTTCTAAAAAACTAAAAAAGCACTAAAAGTTGAATTTGAGGCTATGATGAAAATTTTCCCTAGAAAATGTTGAGATGAAGTCCAATAAAATTGAAAATTTTATAAACTCTGGAAGATGCATTTGCCTAATTTCAGCCCAAATGGACAACCGATTCAAAAGTTATGACTGTGAGAAGTCCCTGCATCAGCCTTGTACAATTGTGTACGACCTAGAATTGATATGAGAACCATTTGATTCGATGGAGCCTTGAATCTACTGTCTTTTGCATTCGATTTGGTTTATTTTCATTAAGATTCAAGAGACTTAGAGGGAAATTGCTGAGATCAGTCCTGAAACCCTAAGGGTGAGGGTTTGATTCATAAAATAATGTTTTGAGGCCCATTCCACCGATGGAAAATCTATAAATTGGTGGAATGGAGGGTTTTAGGATTCTTTTTATGTTTCATGAGTTTTCAAGAGTAGGGGAAGGTGCTAGAAGCCAATTTGGTGATGCCCTAGCCTAATATCCCTATGTATTAGGCTTGATGTGCATAGGTAATGACAAGGTTTGATATAAGGGTGAGTTGGTAATAGTTCCAACTGATGGAATTTGTTGATTAAAACTATATGAGACATGCCTAGGGCCCTGGAGTGAAGATTTAGAAGCTAGATTCAAGAGATCATACACTTGCTTTGTAAAATAGGCCTAATTATGCTTTATTACTAGTTTACCAGTCAGATAACAAGGGACATGTTCCAAAGGAACCCTACCTTGTTTTTGGATATGTTAAAGAGGGGAATAAAGGATATCTCAAAAGGTAAACCATTTGTAAAGGTTGGACATGCCATAGGAGTTATGGTTGAATTACCCATTTTGAAGTACTACTAAGAGTTTGACGCCTAGAAAGGAGAAATCCACCAATTAGGAGTTTGAAACTTATATTGATGATTGAAAGCCTTCATACTTGTGAGTTATGCTATTAATGACAAGATATCCACCCATGCTCTGCATCAAAATCACCATACAAAAATTGAGTTAGTTTTTGAAAGAAATACAAGAGCCGACAATTGCTAGTATAAACTGGAAAGAAACAGAACTAAAAAATATATAACAATATAGTTTATAATTTCAATGAGGATGAAGAGAGGACATAAAACCAGAAATAAAAAAAATGTTTATCTAAGTCTATGAATCTATGAGGATAAGAAAAAAATGGAATCTCATAAAAGGAGAATATGCAATTAATTATCCTAGTTTATCTAATAAAATAAAATCAAATATTTAAATAAAACTAAATAAATGTGTGAAATGCCATATTTAAGAAAAACATATCTAAAGTAATAAAATTATTATTATAACTCAAACATTATATGATCTTTAGGAGAACCCATATATTTGACGCCAATAGTCCCATTCTCTAATTAGGGTATGTTGGTTAACAATAGGATTAGTTTTGTGTGCTTCGATATCTAATTATGTATCCAATTTTTTTTTTTACTAATGTCCCTAATTTTTTCTCTTAGTCCAATTCAAAATTCTAATTTTTAAGAATGTAGAATACAACACTAAATGTGGATGTTTGATTAGTAGTGTTGTAGATATGATCATATTTTACTATGTGCATCAAGGGTAGTATGTGTGTATGACCATATTATCATAAGTTTATGATCCTCTGTGTTTGTACATGTCACTAAGTTAAAGAATCACAAGGGAACCATTATGTTTTACATGCATTTATCATCACTTATAGAGACTTGTTAGTTCTTGCAGTGGGAGACTGCTAAGTTGTGATTAAACTTAGTTTTTAATAGCCAATATAATCATTCCATTTTCTTGTGCTAAATTTTACTCATTCATATTGAAAATTGATCAAATTTTAACTATTGTCTACTAAAAATTGATTTTCTGAATTTTTGATTGGAGGATAGAAACTTTGCAGAGGCCTTCACATTTAATCATAATAGAGAACACATCATTTTCGAAGATAGCTGACTGACAAAATAGGCATTGCAGGTAGTAAATCATGGTAGAAATGTGGTGTTTTCAAAGAGGTTCATGTGTCATGTCTTTTCTATCACATTTTTCATACATGTAAGGGAGCTCAAGGATAACTTGAAGCATTTTTCCCTACATATATAGGTCGAAGCATTTTTTTTCCTGCAAATTTTGCTCATTTTAGTCTAGGATGGAATAAAAAATGACTTTGAGTTTAGGTTGTAGAAATTGTCCCAAGGACTTAACGACACAGGCTATAAAAAAGTTTTGGATTTTTTTTTTAGATTTATCTAAATTCTCTCAATCACAATGGTAGAGGATCGATGGATATATTGATATCAGAGTCTTTTTATATAGTAAATTTATAGCCATGTTGTGATTTAGGATTGTATAATCTTGGGAGGATGTGGAAAGGATTTGTATTACTTAAAAGCACTTGGAAATATCAGTTGCAATAGACCCTCACATGTTCTATTCAGGAAATAAACTTGAAGAGACCTTTAGATCAAGTTATATTACCCACATTTTTAATCTTTTATTTTTTTACAATGGAGGATGCACTGGTAAGTCATAGGGTTTGTATCTGAACATTGGGATTTTTAATTCTTTTTTATATTTATGTCTTGGATGCATGATTCTTTAATCTACGATCTGCTAGAATATGTTAATTCTTTTCTATCTATTTATCTTAGATAATCGATTCCTTAATTTGTCTTTGGCTAGAATATGTTGATAATCCTTAAAGGATCGTATGTTGTCATTAGTATACAAGGAAATAGTTTTTGAACCGTCAGTTACATGATCACCGAGTGACAACATTCAGACAAGTGCAAAGGTCACCAAAATAGTAAAGTACAGAGGTCACCAAAACAGTAAAGTGCAGAGGTCACTGAAACACCGATAGCACTATCACCGACAGACAGTTCACAAATTAAACTGAGAGCACCGTCTACAGAGAATACCAAGCACCAGTCTACCGAGAGACAATTTTATTTCCGTGAAATTTGGATCTGAGATACACGTCAGCTAAATCACTTTAGTCTTAAAAATAGCTTTGTGCTTAGCTATAAAACCATTTCTTGAGGATCAAGTAAAGCATAAGTAATTATTTTAATCAGTCTAACTGATTGTAAACATGCAAACTAGGAGATCAAGGTGAAGTTGTAAACCTTTGATCATAGAGTTTCTCTTGTAAAGAGTGAAACCTAATTAGGTCAAAACCTTTATATATATATATATATATATATATATATATATATATATATATATATAAAATCAATCAAGAACATGCTTATTGTAGCTGCATAAGACATCTATAGATCAGATAGAAAGCTTCATGCAGAAGGACAAAAAAGGAAGAATTCAGTTATGAAGAAATAAGATTCAAGGACCAAGAAAAATAGAGGTATTATCCATCATAATTAGGTGATACATAATTTTGTGAACTTAAAGGATCTGTAATAAAAAATTCAAGATTGCATACTATCAGGTCATAAGTATTTTTGACTACTCTCTAACAATTATAGCAAATAGAAGAAATCCTTTAAGAAGGTGGACTTAACAGTCTTATTGTAAATCTTTTAACCCAGTGCACACTTAACAGTGTTGTTAAAATTTCTTAACTGAGTAGACCTAACAAGTCTAAAATGTTACTCCTAACATGGTAAGATCATCAAAAGTGATCACACTTGTAGCCTTATCTGACACCTTCCATTCTGTAGATAGTCAAGCTTTGTGGGTTTCATCCCTACCATAGTTTTTACCTTCTAACAAGGGTTTTTTTCATTACCAGTTCTTGTGACATGTGTAACTAAGTTTCATGAATGTTTCTATGATTATTTATAGGGACTTACATTTATGTTTTGATATTACATGCATAAGGTAGAAAATCAATATGGTCGGTAATGCAAGTAAAGATTACTAAGTTAAAAGTGATAAAAGTTTTAAGGGTACTGATTCACACCTCCCCTCTCAGTACACGCCATTCTATTATTCCAACAATTGGTATAAGAGATAGATCTCTTATTTGGAAAATTTTAAGTCACTTGAGAGAAAGATCATACAATGAAAAGGTATAAGCTTGATAAGAATATTGAAAATTAGAAGTTGGAGATACAGATTTTCTTTGAGAAATACAAAGAAGCAAGAAACAAGATGAAAGAATTATTGGTTGAGAGAAAAGTCATGGCATCTCACTATAATGAAACTGACTATCATGAAGAAGAGATACCTAATTTATTTGATTCATCAGGATCTGCATCTGGTAATACATCTGACACATTTGAAGGAAGCATTACAAGTCTGAATGAAATCAATCAACATTTGATTGAACAAGTAAATGTACTGCAAATCGGTCAAGAGACACATATGGTAAGAATGATTGATGTTATGAATAATGCTAGACAAGATAAACAAGAAAGAACATTAGCTATTGATGACAGGAGGAAGATTACTGAGAAGCTGCAAGAGAAAGAATCTGAAATACAGAGACTTACTGAACATCACATTGAAATCACCAATCAAATAGTTCTTATGAGTCATGAGGTCAACCAAGTGAACATAGAACTCAATGGGAAATTGGAAGCTATTGGTGAACTAAGAGAAGAAAATGAGAAACTGAAGCATGAAGCAAGGATTCAACAAAAACATAATGATATAATCAGGAAAGCTGAAGACAACACAAAAAGAATGGATGAATTTATGAATGGACAAAGAAGACTTAACAAAAATACTGGTTTAGGGTATACCGAGCATGGAGAATCATCAAACCAATCTCATAAAAAATATGTCTACACAAATCCAAGACCAAGGAAGCAGTCATGCAATCACTATGGAAAACCAGGCCACACATCAAATGTTTACAGGAGAAAAGCTAAAGGTATTCCTAAATCTACTTCTACATTCATAGGCAATTGTTATAGTTGTAAAAAGCATGGAAATAAAGCACATGAATGCAGATCTAAGGTGAACAAACCAAAGAAGGAATCCTACATGGAAAAATATTTTCCTACTTGCAAAATGCATGGCCACACATCTCATGAACGAAGAAAAAAGAAAAAGCGAGTATGGAAACCAAGAGAAAAAGAAAATGCTTATAAACTGAGAAGATTCGGTAACTCATATGTTTGGGATTACAACACATGGGTAAATTGCAAAACATGTGGTAGATATGGACACATAGATGCAAAATGCATGAGGAAATGGATATGAAGATCAAGGAGCTGGACTAACTCTAGAATGGCATGCTTACACTATCATAAGGTCGATCACCTAAGCAAGGACTGCAGAGACTGAGTGACAGAGTCAAGCACTTTTGCAAATGGAAACACTATTGAAGATATAAAGAGAACGAGAAACTAAATGTGGAGGAAAGATTCAAGAAAAGATGATTATGGACCAAGCACCATAATAGGCAACACATCATCCAATGGATCTGGTGATATCACTAGCCCCACCTAAGAAAAACAAGTAAGTACAAAACTACACTCTACAAAGTTGTATTTTACATCAGTTCCAATATTCATGGATAATATGCCAAATTAGAATGAATGAAGATGCACTATGGTATTACTTGTTATGATTTTTTGAATCAAGTCTCGTTGGTCAATACATACCAAGCATCATCAGTATACATATGAAAAACAACCAAGTTGTCATACAAATCGAGCATCATCGGTAAACATGTAAAATACAATCAAGTCTTTGCTACATACCAAGCACTATCAGTGAACATGTGAAAAGGACAACTATGTTGTCACTTACCCTGAGCATTGTATACTCACCAAGGATGAAGACTTTGATATGATACCCGAGCATCTTTGTTTCATCGAATGAGTGGTAGCTGAAGCATTCAATACACCACTTCGGTTATTTTCTATAAATAGGGCAACAAAGAGCTCATTCATTCACCAAGAAAAAAAGAGAAAAAATAGAGTGAAGAATAAGTGACTAACAATGAAAATATTGCAGAATGAATCACATCAGAATTAAAGGCTACTCCAATAGATTTCAAGCACTCACCACTATCAACCAGTAAGTACCAAGACTTACCAAGCACACAGTTAATTTGCAAAGAAGCCCTAATTTCACAAACAATGGTAACTACCTCATGAGTCTCAAAGATCAAGAACACAAAGGACAAGAAGATCAACTTGATTAAGAACAAAACCTGTGAGGAGCCTAACTATAATTTTTTCCCTGAGGTTGCTTCACAACCTGACAACAAGGGAGTGTTCTCAAGCATCCCTCCTAGGGTTTCGTTGGTTGAAGACATTTGGGCATATATCCACTACAAGGTTGCAGAGATCAGAGATCTCGAGATTGAAGAAGCTTACCAAAAGCTATGCCAGGATGGACACCTTAAAGATGAACACAAGCACATTGAGGTGAAAGGGTTAACCGATGCCCTACTGTTCCTGAGAGAGTTCAAGAATGAATGGATACACATTGTACTTATCCAGGTACATGATAGAAAAATATGGTTGTATGAACCAAAACCGATCACAAAGGATGTGGTTCATGATGTAACTGGTTATCCAATAACTGACAAGGCTAAAGCCCTAAAGCATCCTTCACGCCCCGAGATTGTAAAACTTACTAAGGTAGAATGGGACAGAAGAGGGTTGCAACTCAATACAATAATTGAGCCCGAGATGAAATTTGGTGCATGTGTGATTGGGTAAAAAATATTCCAATCTAGCGGAATGAACAACATAAAATGTGGAGTAGTTGACACTGCTTATAAGATTGTGAAGAAGGAACTTCAACTGGACTTATCCAAGCTGCTAGTGAAGCAACTGGAGGAGAATATGAGGACAATTAGGTCATCCAAATCTAATTCATGTAAGTTTGGCTCACTCCCTATGTGCACATTCTATTGGGATTAATGGGAAGTATGTACTAAGAGGGGAGGGGTGAATCAGTACCTCTAAAACTTTTGTATCCTTTAATCAATTAACCTTTGTAATCAATTGTATATCCATTCAATATGATCTATACTATCTTGATGTGAGTTATATCAATTTATAAC
>MU226946.1:91201-104138 GCA_018584345.1 Thuja plicata
GTCTACTCTATTAGGAGCTTTAGCAACACTGTTGAGTGTGCACTCAGTTAAGAGATTTGTAGTTGGATTGTTAAATCCACCTTCCTTGAAAGGATTTTTACACTTTGCTCCACTTGTTAGAATGATAGAAAATTACAAATTGACCTGGCAAATGCAATCTCCTATTGCTGATATAGATCTAATTTAGTTTACATGAAAAAATATTATCACCTTATTGTGATTGAATAATACCTCTGATTCTCGGTAGCCTCTGTTCTTGGTTCTTGCTAACCAAATTCACCTTTTACTATTCTGGTTCTTGAAACTCTCAATCTGATCCATAGATGCACTCGTATGCTTCATTCATGTTCTCCTCTCTCTTCACATCCTTTTTTCATCATGTATAATGAATGATTGCATCATCTATTTATAAGATGGATTGAATTCATTAAGTTTCATGAATTACAATGTTAACTCTAAGATCAGGTTTAGAACTTGTACATAGATCTCCTAGTCTATGTGTTTTAAATCAGTTAAATTGATTAAAGCACTTACATTCATTTTTATTGTCCCTAAATAAAATGGATTTAAAAACAAATCAATATCCTATAAATAGAATAAGATTTCTTTATCTGACATGGAAGTCAGATCCACTTTTTGCTGGCTACAATTGACTTTCGGTTATGCTCTGACTGTCTTTCAGTTTTGTTCTGTCAGTTTCTCTTTAACTGTCTCATTGGTTTGCACTTTATCCTGTATGTTGGGTTCCTCTTTATCTTTCTATCTTTGTATTTTTAGTTTACACACTAAGTTGTGTCATCGGTTCTCTTTGCACTTAGTCATCTTCGGTGATCTCTTTCTATCTGATTTTTGGTTTGCTCTTGTCCTGTCTTTCAGTGTATGCTTACCGAAAGTGTTTTTTGCATACTAATGGAAAATTAATGTCATCAATCTCCCCCTTTGATATTAGTATCAAAAACTGATATGTGCAAAATACTAACAAAATTTTAAGTATATACACCATATATAATCCTTAGTCATTTAATGACTCCCCCTATGTATATGCTGGTATAATTGTACATATGTTATCTTTGTTCATCTGAATATATATCATTTTCCCCTTTGTACAGTATAGTACTCATATCATTTTCCCCATATAAATATACCATATACATATCATATCATATTCCCCCTTTTTTGATATTAAGGGCAAAGGTCATTACCTTATAGTTTATAAAAAATGTGTGAGTGTGAAGACTTCATGTCTTCCATCATTTTCTCCCATTGTTCTTTTAGGTTCTCGAGATCCATGTTCTCGAGTGTGATCTTGGAGTGTATATCATAAATGTTTTCTGCTACAGACATCATGGGGGTTCCTATCAGTTGCCTTTCTAAACTGATGTTCTATTCAAGCAATGTAAGGTTTGGTAGAAGTTGAGCTTGGAGCTCGGTTACTTCTTCCCTAAAGTGTGTCTCTACTTCCCACAGTTCCTATCTTAACCTTTTGATCTCAATGATTTTCTCACAATGCAACTTAATTGCATTGTCTCCATTAGTGGTTAAGCTTTTTGCACTCTTGTCTAGATCTGTATCCAGCTTTGCAATGTTGTCACTGTTCTCTTTAGTGAAATTTTCTACTGTACTCAGTTGTTGAATTAAGGTTATAACTTTAGTTATAATTGGATCTAATTTAGTAATGAAATATGATAGATTTACCTTATTTACCACCACTTCTTGGCTGATGTTTTCAATAATCTTTTGTTGGTACTCTAGCTCTTCTCTCTCCTCAATTTCTTTCTCAGCATCAATATTTTGAGTTTTTATTGCATTGGTGAGAGTTGCTAATTGATCTAGAATTGGCTTGTTCTGATCAATATCAACATCGGGAACAATTTGGTGTAATATGTCCCATGTTGTCTCTAGTACCATGGAGTCCCTATGTTGTTTCTTCAGCTTCTCCTATAATGCCTTCCTTTGGCATATTTCACCATATTCTTGTAATGCTTCAAAATCAAGTTTAGATGGGTCACACTTTGGTATTTCAATAAGTTCATCCAAGGTGACTTCCAACTTATTCTTCTTTGATTTCTTCTTCTTCTTTTGTAAATCACTTGAGTGTAGCACCATTTCTAGTTTCTCTGCTTTCTCAGTTGTGCTTGATGAGGTGACCTATTGTGCTTCTTTTTGTTGCTGAGTGTCAGGTTCATCTTGTTGGGTGTCTGTAGATGTGTCCACATTCACCTTCACATTATCAGTAGCACCTTTGTCAGTTTCCTCAGTAGTGCCATCTTTAGGTTTACCTCCTTCATCAGTGTCCTTAGCTTCATCATTCTTTGTGTTTGCATTCTTCTTTGTTGTGTCTGCATTTTGTTGTTTTGAATCCCCTCTAGTAACCTTATCGGCATCAGTTACATTTTGAGTGGCTCCGGTGTTTTTCTAACCATTGGTGTTGTCTTTCTTTTCTTCTTCACCTACATCATTAGGAGTATCCTTTTCAGGTGACTTGTTTTATTCTTGTAGAATATTGATAGCTTGTATCAATATTGGCATGTTACCTGGAAGGTTTACTTGTGTAGTATCAACTTTTGTGCCCTGCTCATTGGTTGTGTCCTTTGCAACAATGACATCTTCATCTTTATTAACTTCCTCTGTTGGGTCATCGATAATGTCAATGATGTTAGTATCCACAATGTTTTCGTTTGTGGTGTCTGGCCATGATTCATCTGCAATATCTACATTCTTGTTGTTGGTTGTGTTATCTTCTTCCTTATCTAACTCAACAAATGTGTCATATTGGGTATCTTTTATTAAGACCTGTTCAACATCTTTCTTAGGGCTTTCCTCCTCAGTAGGTCTGTTTAGAATCTTACACCATTTCTTATGGCTATCCTATTCAAGTTATATAAGCTTTCCTTTGAGAAATTTATAGGCTCTCAACTTCAGTGAGAACTCTTTTTTGTGTTTCTCCATCATCTCGTTTATATATTTCTTCCTTCTTAGATTCAGAAGGCATAAGAGCAACAAGACTCTTTCTCTTATTTCTTTCTCATTCTTCAAAGCAAATTTCCATCTGGAGTATAGTCTATCCAAGAGTTCCTTTGGTACTAAACTACCTTCAAATTGTAATGGTACATATTTGAATTTATACATTTTATCTATGATGGCATCTTCTATTTTATTCTAATCTTCTGGATCTAATTTCAACCATCTTCTAATATTTGAATATGTAATAGATCTAGAATTTGAAATAGATTTGCATATGTCATCAATAGATTCAGGAGCTTTTACCTTTACACTTTCTGCCTCTATAGCTTGATCTTTCTTGGTATCTTCAATGTCCTCTTAGGTTCTGATGAGCTTCCTCCCTCTTTTGTTTTGCCCTCTCTTTGGTGTGGAAACTTTTCTCTTGTATGTTCTTACCTTTCCATTCTTCAAAGGTGAAGGGGTAAAGTCCTTTGATGTTTGGCTTCTTGTTCTAGAAGCAGCTATTGTCCTTGGCTTCTTAGTTGGTGGAGGAGGTGGTGAATCTGACTTTGTTTCCTCAGAGTCATCTTGTTCCTCAGTTTTGTTGATAGATAATTGTTCTTCGGTTTCTTCCTCTTGTTCAACTTATTCATCCTATTCAGTTTCTTCTTCAGTTGCCGACAACATTTTCTTGAGATTCTTTACCATCTTGTCCTTCTTCCTGACAATTTTCTTAACAACTAGGCCAGATTTTATTCTTGTCTTGGCCTCCTCATATGTTCCAAACTTTCATTGTTTCTTATCGAGTGGTTCATTAATCAAGGCATCAATTACCTTAGTTGCAAGATCAATGTTTATCTCATACTCCAATGATTGAAGCCATGCTATCCTCGGTATAGAAGGCTTGATATATGTATGATCTATATCAACCATAAAACATATTTCATCTTTATATTTCTCAATGAGTTGTTCGGGGATTGTTACCCTCTTTTTCGTTCAGTCTTTGAATACAGTGAAGTATTCATCCACAACTATCGCAAAGTTATCTCCCAGTGATTCTATGTGTTCACTGATTTGCATGGTGATTGATTTGGTGCTGTCCCATTTCACATCTCCTATCGATGGGAAAGTTTCTTGAAAATAGAAGAAAATACACATTATGAGTGAGCCAAACTTACATGTGTTTGACTTTGCATTCCTGATAGTATTTAAGTTATCTTTCAACTGATTCAAGAGTATTTTAGATAAATCCAGCTGTGTTCCTTTCTTCAAAATCTTATATGCTGTGTCCACTGCACCCGATGTAATGATGCTGAGTCTGCTGGCTTGGAAGAATTTGTAGCCTAGAACGCATGCACCGAACTTCATCTCATCATCGGTTATGGTGGAAAATTTCAGTCCTTTGTCATCCCATTTGGCTACTGTCATCTTCTTAGTCTCGGCCTTAGGTGGATGCTTTAGTGCTTTCACCTTTTCTATCATAGGGTAACTGTTGACAAAATGGATGACATCTCGGGTTATCATCTTCAGTTTATCCAACCAAAGTTTATGATTGTGCATTCAGCTTAGCACTAACCGAATCCACTTGGTTTTGAAGACCTTCAGGAAAATTAGGGAATTGGTGAGCCCTTTTACTTCTATATGCTTATGTTCATCTTTCATTGTTCTATCTTTGTTCCATAGCTTCTTATAAGCTTCTTCAACTTCTAAATTTCCTATCTCTACAATCTTGTAGTGTATAAAAGATCGAATGTCTTCCATGAGTAAAACCCTAGCTGGTATGCGTGAGAATGCTCCAACATCATCAAATTCTGAGGCAACCTCAGGATGAATCTTATAGTTAGGTTCCTCACATGCCAAATTCTTGATGATATTGAACTCATCCTTCTTTGTGTTCATGGATTTTATAGTTCTTGATGTCGAGGCCATTTTCAGAATTTAGGGCTTCCTGTGAAATGCGCAAAAATAGAGTTGTCAATTTTGTAGAAATTATTGTTTACTCTTGCAAATATTTTTGAAGTGCTTTGGAGTGTTGTGTGTCGAGTTGTGGTTGCTCTGTGATTCAGTCACTTTTTGCTCAAAAATCGCCTTGGTTGCTCTGCTATGGTCATCGTGAACAATGAGATGTTCCATTGCCCTATTTATAGATGATACCCTAAAACACGTGTCATAAATTCTTACCAAATCCTCGGTATGTGAAGATGGAGTTTGTTGGTTTAGACTTCAAAATTTCCTTCGGTGATGACATGACATTTTGGTGTGGTCGTTATACTTCTTTCTTTTATTGATGGGTTTCAGTGTTGCAGACAACTTGTTCACTTTTCTTGTTTACCGATGAGGCTCAGTTTACACTTAGCAACTTTTCTTTCTTATGTTAACTAACGCTTCTCAGTAAGTGTAGATATTCTTAGCTTTGAGTGTATACTGATAGGTTTCAGTATGAATACTCGATAGCATAGTTATCACAGATTTTAACAAGTAATACCATGATGCATCTTTACTTATGCTAATTTGGTATTATATCAACATATTATGGAACTAATGTAAAATAATAGCTTGGGGTAATGCAGTTCCATCCTTACTTGTTCATCTTAGGTGGGGGTGGTGATGTCACCAAATCCATTGGATGGGGTGTCACCATTTGCATTGCTCGGTCTAGCTTTATCATTGTTTGAATCTCTTCTCCACATTTTGTCTCTAGCTCTCCGGATATCTTCAATGGTGTTTCCATTGGTATATGTGTTGGTCTCTATCATTTGGTCTCTGTAGTCTTTCTTGAGATGACCAACTTTATGATAGTGTAAGCATACCATTCCGGGGTTAGTCTAGCCTCTAGAATTTCTAGTGCACTATCTCATATAGTTTGCAACAATGTGACCATATCTTCCACATGCTGTAAAATTTTTCCAAGTGTTGCAATCCCATACATACTAGTTACCAACTCTCTTCGGTTGATAGGGAGTTTCTTGACCTTTAGGCTTCCATGCTTGTCTTTTATTTTTCCAGCATTCAAGAGTTGTGTGCCCATTCATTTTGCATGTAGGACAGTATTTTTCCATGTAGGTTTCCTTCTTTGGCTGTTTCATCTTAGACTTACATTCATATGCTTTATGTCCTTTCTTGTTACATTTATAACAAAATCCTATGAATGAAGATGTAGATTGAGGAATACCTTTCATTTTGCCTCTACATATATTTGATGTATGGCCTTTCTTTCCACGGTGATTGCATTTCAGCCTTCTTGGTCTTGGATTTTCATAGTCATTCTTTGGATTAGTTTGATTTGATGATTCTCCATTCTTTGTAAAACCTAGACCGGTATTGTTGTGGACTCTTCATTGTCCTTGAAGAAAATCATCCATTCTTTTATTTCTTTCTTTAGCTTTCTTGATAATTTCATTATGTTACTACTGAATTCTTATTTCATGTTTCAACTTTTCATTCTCATCCCTCAGCTCACCGATAGCTTCTATTCTTTCAATGAGTTCAACATTTATTTTGTTTGCTTCTTGACTCATAAGAATAATTTGATTTGTAATCTCATAGTGATGCTCTATAAGTCTTTGTATTTCAGACTCTTTTTCTTGTAGCTTTTCTATGATCTTTCTTCTATCATCAATAACTAGTGTTCTTTCTTGCTCAGCTTGTATAGCATTTTTCATGACATCAATCATCCTTGCCATCTATGTCTCTTGACCAATTTGCAGAGATCTAACTTGTCCATCCAGATGTAGATTGATTTCAGTTAGGCTTGTGGTGCTTTCTTCTAATGTATCTGATGATTTACTTGTAGTTGATTCTAAAGATTCAAAGAAATATGGTATCTCTTCCTCATGATAATCTATCTCATTACAGCGAGATGCCATAATCTTTCTTTCATCTAACAACTGTCTCATGTTGATTCTGGCTTCTTTATACTGTTCATAGAACATCTGAATTTCAAGCTTCTTATTCTCAATTTTTTTATCAAGTCTGTACATCTCCATTGTATGATCTTTTCTCTTAAGCCTTTAAGCTTTCTAAGAAGAGACTTAGCTCTGATACCAATTGTTTATATTAATGGGAAGTATGTACTGAGAGGGGAGGGGTGAATCAGTACCTCTAAAACTTTTGTATCCTTTAATCAATTAACTTTTGTAATCAATTGTATATCCATTCAATCTGATATATACTATCTTGATGTGAGTTATATCAATTTATAACATTAACATACATGTGAACATTCATAGAAACATTCATGAATGTAATTTGATACATAACACAAGATATGATATCACTGAAAACTCTTGTTAGGAAGTAAAAACTGCGGTGGGGATGGATCCCACAAAATCTTCACTATCTGTAGATTGGAAGGGGCTAGTTAAGGCTTACAATTTGATCACTTCTGATGATCTACCCTATTAAGAGTATCGGTGGAGACCTGTTAAAGTCTACTTTATTAGGAGATTTAGCAACACTGTTGAGTGTGCACTCAGTTAAGAGATTTGTAGTTGGACTGTTAAATCCACCTTCCTTGAAAGGATTTTTATACTTTTCTCCACTTGTTATAATGATATCAAATTACAAATTGACCTAGTAAATGAAATCTCCTATTTCTGATACAGATCCAATTTAGTTTACATGAAAAATTATTATCACCTTATTGTGATTGAATAATACCTCTGATTCTCGGTAGCCTCTGTTCTTGGTTCTTGCTAACCAAATTCACCTTTTGCTATTATGGTTTTTGAAACTCTCAATCTGATCCATAGATGTGCTCGTATGCTTCATTCATGTTCTCCTCTCTCTTAACATCCTTTTTTCATCCATGTATAATGAATTATTGCATCAACTATTTATAAGATGGATTGACTTCATTAAGTTTCACGAATAACAATGTTAACTCTAAGATTAGGTTTACAACTTGTACCTTGATCTCCTAGTCTATGTGTTTTAAATCAGTTAAAATGATTAAAGCACTTACATTCATGTTTCTTGTCCCTAAAGAAAATGGATTTAAAAACAAATCAATATCCTATAAATAGAATATGCTTTCTTTATCTGACGTGGAAGTCAGATCCACTTTTTGCGGGCTGCAACTGACTTTCGGTTATGCTATGACTATCTTTCAATTTTGTTTTTGTTAGCTGCTCTTTAACTGTGTCATCGGTTTGCACTTTATCCTGTACGTCAGGTTCCTCTATGGGGTTCCTCTTTATCTTTTTTTATTTGCATTTTTGGTTTACACACTAAGTTGTGTCGTCGGTTCTCTTTGCACTTAGTCATCTTCAGTGATCTCTTTCTATCTAATTTTCAGTTTTCTCTTGTCCCGTCTTTCGGTGTATGCTTACCGAAAGTGTTGTTTGCATACTAATGGAAAATTAATGTCATCACATTCTTATACTTTAATAATTTCTTCCCTTCTGTCAGTAATGTCACTTGGGATACAACCCGACTAATAACCGCACAGATTAGTGAATTTATTAAGTCACTAAGGGATAACTTTACATCAATAGTGGATGCATACTTCACCACTTTCAAGGATAGAATGCAGAAAAGAATGAGAATCCCTGCACAATTGGTAGAACAATACAAAGATGACATATATGTTTTATAGTGGACATCGACACCACTCTAATCAAACTAGTTGTACCGAGAACAACATGGTTACCACCATTGGACTATGAGATTAACATTGATCAGGATACAAATGATATTGAAGCCTTACTTAATGAACCAATGGACAAATCATTGAGAAAATTTGGCATATATGAGGAAGCCAAGTCTAGAATCAAGATTGGCTTAGTAGCAAAAAAGATAGACTGAAAGAAGAAAAAAATAATAAATACTCTTCAAAAGAAACTTTTGGTAAATGATGAAGAGTTGGAACAAGATGTCACCCAGGGATAGTCACCCATCAATGAAGGAAAAGAGTCAAGTGACTCTGAGTCTACTGAATCTGATGCACCACCAGTTAAGAAAGTAAAGGTTACAAATGTAACAGCTGCATCAAGAACAAGGAGCAAGACAACAAAAGAAGCAGACTCACCACCAGTAAAGAAAGGTACTGTGAGGACTTACCATAAAAGAAAGCCTCAAACCGGTCAATCAACACTGAGACAAAGAAGGAAATATATAAGAGGAAAAGAAGACAAGGATGACACTGAACATGATGAGAGAGAACAAGGACTCCAAACTGAAAATATCAAAATTCCTAAAATAGTAAATGAAGTTGCAGAGTCAATCATTAACATAGGCAGCATATCACATTGCAAGATTAGACAATGGCTAACCTTATCTCCGAGAGATTAGAATAAGATAGAAGAGGACATAATTAAGGCAATGGTTGCATACAATTATGTACCAATACAATTCAACAAGAATATTCCACAAGATCTTAATGATAAAATATCAGCAAGATGGACATATGCCTTGCATACAGAGAAACAAATGAGGGAAAGATCCCTAGTTACTTTCATGCCACCTGAGTCAATAGTTGAAGAAATTGATTCAACAATGAAGGAGTATGCAAATAAATTTTATGCAAAGATGAGAGCATACAAAGTAATAGAGGGTAGATTACAAGACATTGACATAGAAAGCAATGATATTTGGAATGGAATCTTCAATCCAACTGAGAAAATATTAGCTCTAATCGAGACACCTCACTATGAGGAGAAAGAGGCCAAAGTGAGCCCAGAGTATATCTTCATCAATGACACTGAGGATGTCAATCCAGTTGATTTGACAATAGAGGTGAGTAAGGCCAAGGATGATGTACCTCAGATATTATAATCGTTAGGGGAAACACCAGACATGATAGTAAAAGATATTACTCTTATTGATTTTGATGATGATCCCAAGAATGATGAAGATGTAAATGTTGCCACCAAGAAAGCAAAGGAAATGGATACAATGGATGTTGCACAGGAAAAGGTACTAGGTTAAATGCCTTTATTGATACAATCTATCAATATAATCATTGGAGAGAAGTAAAAGACACCTGAACCTGATGTAAACATACAAGAAGAAAAAGGTGATGACCATGGGGAGAAAAAAGATACAAATGAAGAGCAGAAATAAACAAGTGGAGAGGATAAAAAAAGCGATGCCAAGAACACCGAAGAAGTAAACAAGGCTACAGATAAAGACAAGGTTGATGTAGAGACATCTACTACTGACCAACATGTTAATACCAAGCAAAATATAAAAAGCACCACACCTCCCACACAATCACCAAAATCAAAAGAGACAGAGAAGGATCTTTCTATAGTCCTTCATTCCCCTACTTCTAGCACCATACCAAAGAAGAAGAACAAGAGAAAAGCACCAGTCATACTTGAAGAAATCATTGATAAAGCCGACTGTGATCCTAGAACACTGGATCCCGAGTCACTGACCAAGTATGGAAAAATTTGCAAGAGGAAGGAAATATAGGACAAGCTCAAGAAGGAGCATAAAAATTCCCAAGTCTTGGATACAACAAAGGAGATCCTAATGTAGATAGTACCTGACTCTCAAATTGATCAAAATGCACCAATACTTGATCAACTAGAAGTTCTTACTGAGGCCATAACATCACAGAATGTAGAAGGCGACAAGGTAATTGAGGAACATGTAGAAGAGAAGTGTCAATACAAAATCACAGAGAAGATCAACCAAAAAGTGGCAGAAAACAAGGTAAAACTTTCTGAGCTAGTAACTACATTGGAACCAATAATATCAGAAGTAGTTAACTTAGTTCAAAAGTTGTGCACAATAGAGCATTTCACTACCGAGCATAGTGAAAAGATAGCTAAAATAGATGATGATCTTAAAGCTAGTGCACAAAGTCTCACTACCAAAGAAAATGCATTCCAATTAGATTATGAGAAGATTGTAGAATCAAAATGGTTGAGACTTGAGTTACAAAAGGCTGAAAGAAAAATTAGAGATGAGGTAACCGAGCTCCAAGCTCTGTTACTACTGAATCTCACATTGTTGTTGAAATACATGACTTTGGCAAAGACATTAATTGCCACCCTAGAAATTTCAGTCACCAAGAGTATATATGACATGCACACCAGAATCACTTTGGCACACATGACCCTCAAACACCTCAAGGAGAAATAGGAGAAGCAAATGGTAGATATTTAAAAATCCCATGCCCACATATTTGAGAAGCTGTAAGTATTACACGTTTGTCATTATTTTCAAAAAAGTGGGAAAATATATGTAAAGCGGGAAAATATATGTATACATGTCAAGAAAACATGTCAAAGGCCACAGAGGGAAATACACAAAGGAGGAAACATGTACATACACTGTACCAATGCATGCACATAGGGGGAGTCATTGACAAGGTAAACACTTGGTGTATATACTAAACATATCAGTTTGCACACATCAGTTTTTGATGCTAATACCAAAGGGGGAGATTGATTATCATTAAAGGATCATATGTTGTCATTAGTATACAAGGAAACCATTTTTGGACCGTCGGTTACATGATCACCGAGTGACAGCATTCAGACAAGCGTAGAGGTCACCAAAATAGTAAAGTATAGAGGTCACTGAAACAGTAAAGTGCAGAGGTCACTGAAACACCGATAGCACTATCACGGATAGAAAGTTCATAGATTAAAGAGAGAGCATAGTCTAAAGATCATTCCGAGCACCAGTCTACCGATAGACAGTTTTATTTTTGAGAAAAGTGGATTTGAGATACACGTCAGATAAATCACTTTAGTCTTTAAAATAGCTTTGTGCTTAGCTATAAAACCATTTCTTGAGGATCAAGTAAAGCATAAGTAATTGTTTTAATCAGTCTAACTGATTGTTAACATGCAAACTAGGAGATCAAGGTCAAGTTGTAAACCTTTGATCACATAGTTTTTCTTGTAAAGCATGAAACCTAATTAGGTCAAAACTTTTGTATATATAGATGTATAATCAATCAAAAACATGATAATTGTAGCCACAAAAGACATCTATGGATCAGACATAGAGTTTCATGCAGAAAAACAAAAAAGGAAGAATTCAGTTATGAAGAACTAAAATTCAAGGCTACCAAGAAAAACAGAGGTATTATCCATCACAATTAGGTGATACATAATTTTTTAAACTTAAAGGATATTTAATCAACAATTCAAGATTGTATACTATCAGGTCATATGCATTTTTGAATATTATCTAACAATTGTAGCAAATAGACGAAATCCTTTAAGAAGGTGGACTTAACAGTCTTATTGTAAATCTCTTAACCGAGTGCACACTTAATAGTTTTTTTAAAATATCTTAACCGAGTAGACCTAACAAGTCTAAAATGTTACTCCTAACAGGGTAAGATCATTATAAGTGATCACACTTGTAGTGTTAATCGACACCTTCCATTCTTGATGAAGGGTGCTCCCCTTAATGCCACAAACACATAACAAAAATAAAGAAGCAACATCAATTTGCAAGAACAGAAAATGGGCTTCTTATTATCTCCACAACTGTGGAATTACAAACTTTCAGAATTACAATATGCAAAGCCACATAGGCATTCCCCTTACAATATTCTGTAAGACAAAACCTCGAATTATTACCCAGATCTACCTAGAATTGCCCTAGACAACACTACGAGCCTTCTTTATATAGGCAATTTTCACCGCCCGAGAAGGTTCCAGAAATCTAGCCATTAAGGCCGACTACCCTTAGCATTTAATTATTTTTCACTTTTATTACAAAAGGGTCGGCTTTAAATATTTACAAAACATGAGATTAGGTAGCCCAACTTCCGGAAGCCATAACTTTTGAACCGTAGCTCCGATTGGCTATTATAACCACTTTTCGGAAAGGGGAGATTGCGATCTACAGTGCTTGACTAGCAAGGCGCAAGTCAACCAGGGGTTTGACCTTGATTTGGAGCCTCTAAGGTCCTAAAAATTGAGCTCAAATATTTTGCACCCTAAAATCTCAACAGTAAATCCTTAATAACTTTGCCAATACAGATGATCTGGCAATGAAATTCAACTGGCATTCTTATATGACT